>JAJMKG010000034.1:0-154118 GCA_030563865.1 Dujonia oleophila | reverse complement strand
TTTTTTTTTTTTTTTTTTTTTATTTTTTGATTTTGCAGATTTGCGTTTTTTTGACTCCTGCTACTTCAAACCACCTTTCAAGTAGATAAGAACCATCATATCAGCTCCGTATCTCTGTAATTATGCTGCAGAGACTCCTGGGTGAGGACTACGAGCCGGTGAGATCAAACTCCGTGCCGGATTTGGCCTCTTTGCCCTTCGATCCGAACGAACCTGTGCCCTCGTACGAATCGTCTCAATTGATGCACAGAAGTGGAGTCAATACTCCCAATATTTCAAGACATGCCTCCGTTCTTGACAACGCAGGCAGCATACGGCGTGACTTGCAAGACCAGGAGTCCAACCGATTACTTTTTGCTTCGTTTGCCAACCCCCTGCAAGCAGGAGGAGGGACGGAACCATCTGTGGGCCCCAGCAGCGCTGGTGCAACGTCAGGATCTACATCTACAAGCAATTCAGTTAGAGACAGTAAGAAGTCCTTGAAAAGATTGGGGCTAAAATTTCTCAATGCGCGCCAGCATTTCGCACTTGCCTGCTGCAGAGACCTCTCGCTCATCCCGTGTCTCTACGGGTTGATCCAGGCGTGGAGACGGGTGGTGTTGCATGAAGATACAAACTTCATAGAGATCAACGGCGTTCTGTATGAATCGTTTACCGGAGCACGGACTTCAGAGCATTTTTTGACTGGTGTGTGGTGTATAGTGTCGGCGTACTTGTCGTATTCTGTGCTAGACGGCCTCATGGTGCGGTGGATTGTCACGTACCTGACGTCCGCAGCCATAGTCCGGATGTTGTCCATGTCCATGATCATTGTGAGCGTGGAGCAGTACTTGGTGGCTACGTTTTCTGCCCAAGGATATAAGTATGGGCTCCACATTTGGATATTGATCAGCTGCTGCCTCACTATAGTGTTCATAGTGCAGAATTTCGTTACGCTGAACTTGGACCTAAAGGATGGCAAGAGGAGGGCACGGTTTTTTGACTTCTACAACATTGCGGTGTTCGCAGTAGTGCCCATAGGGTTGGCCAGTTTTGTGACCATGATTGGGTTGTTAAGAAGTTTATTGATACTTAGGTTGGACCTAGAAGTATCTGGGAATATATAAAGGAAAGGGAAACAGAGTTTAAGATATGAAGTTATGGCCCTGTATAGGGAATAAGGGAGGTGTGCAGATGAAAGCAGCTACAGAGAGGAGGAGGAGGGGGTTAATAGTGTGGCCATTGGCCCATGTATAATTTATTTTCAATGAACAAATCGGTAGTTAAAGTTACGTAGAATTTTGTGCCAACAGCTGGAGAGAAGGTCTTCGGAAGTTCACCAGCAGCTCCCCACTAGGCGCTTTAGAAGTCAACCTGGCAAGCAGCCAGGCATGCAACCAGGCAGTAGCGTGTGGTCTGTGTTACTTGTATGCAGGATGCGAAGGTCTACTGCTCAAGTGGGTCGCCAACGGGTGCTAAGCGATTGTATATCTTGGGATATAGGAGCATCAGCTTGACTAAATTATCAAATATTACTCTTCTCGGTACAATAAGTTGCATTTTCCACTTAGAAGTAGTAACTACCAACTGCCACCGCCCGGAACCCAAGCTGTCGGTTTTGTGTCACCTTAATTTTTCAGTGCCCTTTGCTCATTAGAAAAAGCACCTACCACTCCACCTTTCTTCCTACTCTAGCACCCTACAAGTAGAATAGAGTGCCATGGGAGTACATATCTTTGGTAAATCTATCAAGCATAATGCTTTGGTTAGAGTGAGTATGAAGCGGGCGTTTTTTTTCTTTAATTTTGTTGAAGTTTTGGCTCCAGACCTACTAGTCGTTTCTTGACACTTTCTGAGCCTGCTCTAAATTTTAGCTTCTTATTATTCTTTGCGGTTTTTTTTTACTAACCCTCCAAGATTGGATTAGCTAAAAGGATTTTCGGTATTGGTTACCAATCCGCGGAAAAAATTTGTGCGAAGGTGGGCATATACCCTCAAATGAGGATGAACCAGTTGACGGAACCACAGATCATGTCTATCAACAAGGAATTATCTTCGATGACTATTGAGGGTCACTTGAAGCAGAAGATGCTTGACGATATCAAGGCGAAGAGAAGAATCGGTTCTTATGCTGGTATAAGACATGCATTAGGATTGCCTGTTCGTGGTCAAGGTACTAGAAACAACGCCAATACTGCAAAGAAGATGAATAGAATAGACAGAAGATTTAGGTAGCTTTAAGTGGGCCTGAATCATGGCAGTAGCACTGAGAGTTCCCTCTCTCAGGGAACCGCTGCCAAAGTGTACAGAATGTAAATAGAACCAAGAAAATATATACAAATATTGATAAAGTGAAAGGAAATTAAAAGTAGCTGACCAGATGTCGATTGTACAGTATTGATAGGTGCTAGTAGCTATCTATGTGTCAAGCTTGTCTGTACCCACCCCAAGAAAATAGGCTTCCTTCTTTAGGAAGGCTTAATTGCAAAAAAAATATGGACGAGTCCGGAGTCGAACCGGAGACCTTTCGCATGCTAAGCGAACGCGCTACCAACTACGCCACACGCCCTGTTATTTGATTTCTTGGTGGCCCAGCTAGTTCAGTAAAGGTAGAAGGGTGCTGTAGAAGCAGCTGGTTAGATGACCATATCTAGAAGACCATGACGAAGGCACAGGTCAACTACCGCTCTCCATTGTTAAGTAGGCCCTATAGGGACTATACTAGTTTGTTGGCAAGAGCGCAGATTGAAGAAATCGAATAATTGGTGTATAATATTGCCGAAATCGAGACACTATAGCAATGGCATACATGGAGATCCACAATAGTGCTGATGAATAGACGACTACTTAAGAAGGAAGCAGGACTCATGAAGCATCCTCAAAAATTATGGAACTAATATTGTATGGTTATTAGGTTTATCGTGTTACATAAGTATAAAACATCTAACTATTCCTCCTGTTGTCTGCACTTCGTGAAAGGTGGCTTCTCTCACTCTCACTCTTGGTTACACTGCGCTTGCATTCCACCTTGCGTGGACCCTTGGTGTTACTATGTCTTGTTCCCCAAAAGTAGTTCCTTAGTTGCAACCAGGGCTCCTTCCTGGAGCTTTTCGTAAAGTACTTAGTTGCAGCCAGACCTACTTCCTGTTACACATTCTAGTTCAGGCTGCATGTTGCGGACAGGTATCTTTCCGTACATCAGCTTCGACCATTCCTGACATTTGCAGCCATTTTTACTATAATCATGTCTGATACAGGCCTGTTTCTGTTGATTCGCCCAATAAATGTAGGAGCGTGCCCAGATTGCACCATTGTCTCCCGCTGGCACTTCACATCCAAAAGACCCAGAGAATTCGACCAGTTTGTCTAAGGTGAAACCAAAAGAAGTCTTTGCATCGTGTTTTGCAGTGTGCTCGTCGAATCCTTCATCTGTAGACTGGGTAGCATTGGTTCTCCAAGGTAGATTGCTATAAGATCCACCATCAGCAACTCTTTGCAAGGCGCAACTAGAAGACCTGGACGGGTCGGTCAAGTAGTAACCTTTCTCGACAACACGTCTTTGAGTGAAATGAGTTCCTAGTGGTGCACTGGAGCAAGACCATCTTTTGTTTAACTCATTCAATGCAGCATCATCAGCTGGAGGTTCGCTAAATACTTCAATGTTCTCAATAATGTATCCAGTATTATTTGCGTGAAACATGACTCCAGCTAACGACAACCCACTTAAAAACATTGCCTCTGCATAGTCCAAAGCATCATCATCGGTTTCCGTCGTTACGATGTCTCCACTGCTTGAAGATAGCATATACGCATTAATTTCACCTAGTCCTCTTTTATCATTTATCTTGTGGCATTCTATTTTGCCAGCAGGCACCAGCATCACAGGAACACATAACATAATCACTAATAAAAGTTTCCAGAAAAGCGACTCAGTCGAGACTTTTAAAGCACTAGCCTTCTCTGATCTCGCTTGTTGACTGAAGCTCAATTGACTCTTTTCATACCTGCTACAGTTCTTAATTGAACCCGGTCTCGACTGAGTTGCCTTCAGCACAAGCATAGAGGAGTGAGAATGTTCAAATTCAGCTCTAGTAGAATATGAGCTCATAGTTTGTTTATCGACAAAGGATTTCTAGTTCGATAACTGAAACTTGGTTCACTTACTCCAATATCCTTCGTGATCTAATTTTCCATTTCCGAAGGAAACTTGCTGTCTTTATATGTTGTACTGTCAAAATACCTGTCACTCTGAAGCAGAACATCGAAGTCTGCAGCAGCTCCTATTTACTTCAACATCACCAACTGTCTGTTTCAACGCAGTGTTTAGCTCTCAATAATACTATCCTCCTTACCAGATAGTTGTCTTTCGTACTATAAACCGAAGCTAGATCATTACAGAACCCTTTAGTACCTGCTTTTCAGCAAATATGGTGAGAGCCATTGCAAGCATTGGTCTTTAGGAATGAGCATCTCAGAAACTCAATACCATGTACGACTTCTTATTTGAGTTTCTACTCAGTTTGACGTAAAGCTATCTTGTTCATGCTTTTGAATCCATACTGTGTTTCTGATAGCAATAGATCCAACAACAGTGGAAACTTAATCATTCGGGGAAAGCACAATCGCAGTAGTTCAACATCCATGTCCTTGATTTTATAATTGTTTCAAATCACCAACACTTTCAACTTTCTCGGCATTTATCGATATTATCGCGTCTCATCTAAGCGCTTAGCATGATCCTATCGAGAGACACCAAATCGTGGAACTCAGTAGGATTAATTTCCGTTTCGGAAAAGCTCGTCCAGCTTTATCTTAAAAATCAGTTCGCATACTGCATTCTTCCGTTGTGCAACTCACCAAGTTCAAAAATGATAGTACATATTCTTGAACCACAATTTTCCAAGCCATACAGAATAAGTCTGGCTTGATACATGACAACTTTCTATCAGTCTGCCGACTAGGAATCTGTACTACTATCCAGCAGCCAACAATCGAGGTGCCAACTACTTAGAAGTCATGTTTGTTGCATAGTCGAGCCGCACGCAATGTCCTGTCAAAATGCGAGCAGGGCTTGTATCAGTATTTTCTCTTTGAAGTGAAAGTTGATTACCACTTTTTCAGTTGAGTATTACAATTAGAGTTCATTTCAAGTGTCCATTTTTATAATTCAATCGTAAATTGTGCAATGATCTGGTTATCTTGCAATTCTTCACTATAAAGTTCCATCTAAAAGATAGCATAGATGGCAGCAATCAAACCAATGCTGCTGCCGAAGATTACTTTTTGTGCGCCTCCCGTTGACGTGCTTGTTCCTGATGTAGAACTTGATCCTGATGTAGTACTTGATCCTGATGTAGTACTTTCAGAAGATGTTCCACCAGTAGTACTCGATGATCCTGCGTTAGAAGAACCTCCGGTTCTAGAGGCTGAACTCGAATTTGATTCTGTGCTTGAATCTTCTGAAGTTGAACTTACTTCAGGGGAATTAGAGGACGAGGATACACCAACACTTGATGATCTAACGCGAGAGCTACTTGAACTCAAGTCGGTAGTTGTGGATTTCGATTCACTAGATGAAGTTAACGAAGCACTAACTGAGCTGGCACTAGATCTTGTTCTAGTTCCAATTGAAGAACTTGTCGCTGTTTCTGTTTCTGTTTCATCGTCTGGGTTTACGGCAATACTACTTGGATTAAAGATGCCTTGTTCTGCAGTTGCATTTCTAGGAACCTTTTCATTAAAGAGGCGGAATCCGTAAGTAGAAGAGTCTGCTGTGAAGCCTGGAGATAGAAGGGCGTATTTATCCTTTGATAACATCAATGGGTCATCTGCATTTTTCTTAGCCTTGAAGTTGTAACCATGTATGTAGACACCACCATTCGATTCCATTACATCGGGGTCAGTTTCTATCAGAGTGTAGGCATCAATACCATCTCCATCAATAGTAGCAGCGACAAAGTAATCGTCTGCTTCACCAACTGTGAAAGCTTGACCATCATATGTTACCGTGCATCGACTGGTAGACAGGTCGCAAGTAAATGTGACTGCTTCTGATTTTGGTCCCAAGAAGAAGTACAATGTCCAATCATCTTCAACACCAGCTTGCACATAGAGATTGTCGACGTCGGTATCTCCATCTTCAGTGACAGCATAAAAGTACAAATTGTTCACATCAGCAACCGCTAATGTGAGAAGTGAAGCAAGCAGAAATAAAGTTGAACTTTTCATTTCAAATTAATTGATTGTGAGGTTCTTGGTGTAAATAAAAAAGACTTTCGAAAGATTACAGGCATATTTATAAGTCATTGATATGCCTAGGAATCTTTTGAGTGTTGAGCAAAAGCTTAATTTAGCAAGTTTATGCTTAATTTTGGCGACACTAAATTCTTTCGGCAGCAACCACGTTCGAGTTCGCTTTACCGTGTTTTAAGTTGACATTTACGACGTTTTTTTTGTCGAGGTAGACCTTCATTTAAGATGGAGTCAGCTACATAGAGCTCCTTGTTTCTCTTTTATTATGAGCTTAGCAATTGAGGGTGGAATCAATTGAGGGTGGAATCAACATGAATTAGATAGGAAGATGGCACTTCCTCCCATTAGACCTCCAATCTTCCAACATTTGCAGCCACTACCTATTCATTGTCTTGATCATTCAAACGCACGAAATAAGCCCCGTCCTTGGTACCTGACCCACATTACCAATCGAGATTGTGCATGAATAGAAACTCACTAAATTTGAAGTAGATATGTAGGGTTATTTTTAGCATATCGACATGTTTGAGTTAAATGCTGCATTGCTGCCAAAAAATAATACAAATTGAGAAGACTTTGTAGCAGCAAAATTAAATTAAGGTTTTGAATTTGATAAAAGTCCTTGGCAAGCAGAGAGCAAGCGAAACCATTCTCGCGCTTCGTCGATGATTGTAGTGGAGTTCATGCCCAATTGACTACAAGAAGGTAATCACTGTCGGATAACACGAGGTCGCTGGTAGAATCCTCCATCTTAACAATGGTCAGCTGTGAGGATACATTAAGAACCAAAATCTTGGAAAAGTTGTATTTCTCGCTCTGTCATCTCCTCACCAAGTAGTTGTCTTTCGTACTATAAACCGAAGCTAGATCGTTACAGAACCAATTAGTAGTGCTCTTCAACAAATATGGTGAGAGCCCTTGCAAGTATTAGTCTTTAGGAATGAGCATCTCAGAAACTCAAAACCATGTACGACTTCTTATTTGAGTTTCTACTCAGTTTGACGTAAAGCTATCTTTTTCATAATTTTGAATCCATACTGTGTTTCCGATAACACTAGATCCAAGAACTGTGGATGCTTAATCACTCGGGGAAAGCACAGTCGCAAGTTGTTCAGCATCTCTGACCTCGATTTTACTATTGTTTCAAATCATCAATACTGTAAACTTATTCAGCATTTATCGATGATATCGCGTCTCATCTAAGCGCTTAGCGTGATCCTATCGAGAGACAACAAATCGTAGAGCTCAGTAGGAATAAATTTCAGTTTCGGAAAAGCTCATCCACCTTTATCTTGAAAATCAGTTTGCATACTTTATTCTTCGCTTGTGCTACTCCCCGAGTTCAAAAAGGATAATTTATATTCTTAGATCATAATTGTCCAAGTCTTTCAAAGTGACCTGTTCTGCTACATGGCACCTTGCTTTCAGACTCCCCGCTAGTTATGTGTAGTGCCATCAAGTGGCCAATGAGCTAGAAGTCAACTTTCTAGAACTCATGTTTGTTGCATAGTGAGCCGCACGCAAGGTCCTGTCAATGTGCTAGCAAATCTTGTGCCAGTGTTATTCTCATACATAGTTGCTTACCGGTTTTATTAGTCGAGTATTACAATTAGAGTTCACCTCAAGTGTCCATTTTTATAATTCAATCGTACATTGTGCAATGATCTGGTTATATTGCAATTCTTCACTATAAAGTTCCATCTAAAAGAGAGCATAGATGGCAGCAATCAAACCAATGCTGCTGCCGAAGATTATTTTTTGTGCACCTCCCGTTGACGTGCTCGTTCCTGATGTAGAACTTGATCCTGATGTAGTACTTGATCCTGATGTAGTACTTTCAGAAGATGTTCCACCGGTAGTACTCGATGATCCTGCGTTAGAAGAACCTCCGGTTCTAGAGGCTGAACTCGAATTTGATTCTGTGCTTGAATCTTCTGAAGTTGAACTTACTTCACGGGAATTAGAAGACGAGGATACATCAAGACTTGATGATCTAGCACGAGAGCTACTTGAACTTAAGTCAGTTGCTGTAGAATTCGATTTACTAGATGAAGTTAACGAAGCACTAACTGAGCTAGCACTAGTTCTAGTTCCATTGGAAGAACTTGTCTCCGTTTCAGTTTCGCTTTCAGTTTCAGCATCTGGGTTTACAGCAATACTACTTGGATTAAAGATGCCATCTTCTGCAGTTGCGTTTCTAGGGGCTTTCTCATTGTAAAGGTGGAATCCATAAGTAGAAGAATCTGCTGTGGAGTCTTCAGTTAGAAGGACGTATTTATCCTTTGATAACAGCAATGGATCATCTGCATTTTTCTTAGCCTTGAAGTCGTAACCATATATGTAGACACCTCCGTACCGTTCCATCAGATCGTGATCAGTTTCTAACGAAGTGTAGGTATCAATACCATCTCCATCAATAGTAGCAGCAACGAAGTAATCGTCTGTTTCACCAAGTGTGAAAATTTGACCTTCAAATGTTACTGTGCATCTATCGCCAGAAAGGTCGCAAGCAAATGTTACTGCTTCTGACTTTGGTCCCAAGAAGAAATACAATGTCCACTCATCTTCAACACCAGCTTGGACATAGAGATTGTCGACGTCGGTATCTCCATCTTCAGTGACAGCATAAAAGTAGTAGTTATTAACATCAGCAACCGCTAATGTGAGAAGTGAAGCAAGCAGAAACAATGTTGAGCTTTTCATTGCAAATTAATTGATCGTGAGGTTCTTGGTGTAAATATTGGAGACTTTTGAAAGAATTGCAGGCATATTTATAAGTGGTTAATATGCGGAAGAATCTATGAAGTGTTGACCAAAAGCTTAATTTAGAATGTTTATGCTTATATTTTGGCGACATTAAAATCTTTCGGTAATTCTTTTAGGAACCACGTTCAACTTCGCTTGACCGTGTTTTAAGTTGATATTTACGACGTTTTTTTGTCGAGGTCTCATTTTGGATGGACACCAGCTACGTCGTCAAACTCTTTGCTTCTCCTCTATTATGAGCTTAGCAATTGAGTGTAAAGTCAACAAAAAGTAGATTGGAACATGGGTATTTTCCCATGAGACCTCCAATCCTCCAACTTTTGCAACCGCAACCTTTTCTTTATCTTGATCATGCAAAATGCATGAAATAAGCCCCGTCCTCGGTACCTGTCCCACATTACCAATCGAGATTGTGCATGAATAGAAACTCACTAAATTTGAAGAAGATGTGTAGGGTTATTTTTTATCATATCGACTTTGTTCGAAGAAAATGCTGCACTTCTGCCAAAAAATAATTCCAATTGAGACAACTCTGTTGCAGAAAAATTGGATTAAGGTTTTATATATGTCTAAAAATCCTTGGCGAGCTGAGCACAAGCGAAATCATTCGCGCGCTTTGTTTAAGTTGTAGTGGAGTTCATACCCAATTGACTACAAGAAGGCGATCACTGTCGGGTAACACGAGGTCGCTGGTAGAATCCTCCATTTTAACAATGGTTAGCTGTGAGGATACATTAAGAAGCAAAATCTTGGAAAAGTTGTATTTCTCGCTCTATCATAGAATGTTACAATCGTAGTAGCTGTGGATTTGCGCAAAAAGTATGAAATAAAGAGACCAAAAGATTAGGAATGGCTTCCTCAACCCGGGGCTGACCTTTGCGTCAGCCATGGGGGTCGAAAAGATGCTATTTTGACTGAGTTAGCGAAACGGTGGAGGACCACAATTTACGAAACCTAAATTAAGTAGTTCGCGCGGTCACTCGCAGCTGGAAGGTAGATACCCACTGCGCCGTTCTATACAGCGCTACATTGTAAGTTCCACTTCGTGGGTGTGCCGGTCTCCCTCATTAGAAAAAGAAAAAAGAGAATGACTAGTATGACCCAATGGGGCATCTCCTTTTTTTAGCTTTTTAAACCTTTGTTGTGTAAAGATCTGATGTGGCTTATGGTGCTGCAACAGAGTCTCTCAATATCTATCTAACTTGAACCCTATGAAAGTCCGATTTCTACATTATTCTTGCCTTTTATCTCAGGATAATATTGACTTTCGTCTCTCTTGGCTCATCCTTATCTTCTCCTATTCTTGACCTGATCCTTATACTCCTTCATCTAACTTGAAGAAGTATGTGAAGAGCTGTAAGCTGCATGCACCTGCATGCAATCTTTACTTTGCCTGCATACATGTAACACCCATCTAACGCACCGAGATTCTGTGTGATCATGAAGAGGCGGTGAAACTACTACCAAATTGCTATTAATAAACCAGTCTATCAAGGCCAAATTAAATCCCCTGAAACTCAGTACATTGCCATGCCTAGATTAGAGGATTGGGAAATCAAAAAATACTGGGAAATTTTTCAGGGATTGTCCCCACAGAACGGGAAGTTGACTGGGGAAAGAGTATCCCCTGTTTTGAAAAATTCGAGACTCAGCGAACAGCAACTCTCCAAGATTTGGGAGCTTTCAGACATAGATGCTGACGGAAATTTGGACTTTGAAGAGTTCTGCATCACCATGCGACTCATTTTCGACTTGGTGAACGGAAGTGGATCTTTACCAGACGAATTGCCCTCGTGGTTGATCCCTGCGTCCAAGTCTCACTTGATCCAGGCCAACCGGGCGGTAGCCACAGGCAACAACAACTACAATCTGCAGCTGCAGCAGTCCCAGGGAGGTAGCCTGGATGAAATTGATGAAGACGAGACATTGTCAGACGATTTTGATTGGTATATCTCCCCCACTGACAAGACGACGTACGAGTCTATCTACAATTCCAACTCAGATACGTATGGGCGAGTCAGATTTGAGTCTTTAAACGGGCTCTACGGTACTTTGCGCAAGGTGCCACGGTCTGATATATCTTCCGCGTGGAACTTAGTTAATCCCAAGTCGTTTGAAACCATTGACAAGGACCAAGTGTTGGTGTTCTTGCATATATTGAATCAAAGGGAGAATGGCAAGCGGGTTCCAAGAGGAGTTCCAGCTTCCTTGAGGGCCACATTCCTGAAAGAGCAGCCTACTTATGACTTGAACCTGGTCAATCCAACGTCGTCTTTATCAGCCTCGGCCAACGACAAGAAGACGTTTGGCAGTAGCTACCTCAGCAAGATTGGAATGAACAGCAACAGTGTGGCTGGAAACAACAGCAATGGTACCGATTTCTCATCCACCAAGGACAAGGATTGGGAAGAGGTGAGATTGAAGCGAGAATTGGCCAACTTGGAAGACTTGTTGGCCAAAGCGCAGAGCACTGCTAAGGAGGATGGGCAAGATAATGAGCTGGTACTTATAAAACATGAACTCGCGCAACTTTTGAAGTATAAGGAAGAGAAATTGAGCAAAGGGACATCTTCTGGGGGCTACAAGGGAGACTTGGAGGGTGTGAAGAATGATATTGACGAGATCGAGCTACAGGTTACTACGTTGGAAGGCTATTTGGATGGGAAGAAGAAGGAGCTTGCCAACCTTCAGCAGCAGCTCGCCGCTTAAAGATGAGTAGAGAGTAATTAAAAAATACAATGGAAAGAAAGTAAAGAAAAAAAAAATAAAAAAGTAGAAAAGTAGACACTTAAAGAGAAAAGGCAATGCTTAATAAACGAATGCGGGTGGCTCTATATTGCTTGCAAGAATAATTTGCAGCATTCTTTGCAGCACATTTGCAGATTTTGCAACAAAAAATCAGCACACGCATGCAAAACGCAACATACACGTACACGCACACGTACACGCACATGCACACGCTATACTTCTACACATCTATCCTCTTTCTTACTATTTATTAATGCAGGTCTATGTTATTTCTTCTTTTCAGCATCTTCAGCTTCTGGTTCTGGTTCTGGGGTTGGCAACTTGAAGTTCTCTGGGGTGAAGTCCTTACCCTCACCAACTTGTTCCCAAACAGACGAGCCGACAGTGAAGTTTCTCCAGGCCTGGGTCAACTCCAAAGGTTCGTACACAACTCTCTTCTTTTCTTCATCGTATCTAACTTCAGTGTAACCAGTGGTAGGGAAGTCCTTTCTTAAAGGATGACCCTCGAACCCGTAATCGGTCATGATTCTTCTTAAGTCGGGGTGGCCCTCGAAGAATATACCAAATAAATCGTATGTTTCTCTTTCAAACCAGTTGGTACCTTGGAAAATTGGCACGAGCGATGGCACTGGCGAGGTTTCGTTGGCGTAAGTCTTGATTCTAATTCTGGAGTTGTGACGAACGGAAAGTAAGTTGTACACAACGTCGAATCTATTTGTTCTGGAGGGGTAATCTGCGGCTGTAACGTCCATACAGGCCTTGAATTGTGCCGATGTGTGATTTTTTAAGAAGACAGTTGTGGGTCTTAATGCCTTGGGGGACACATAGATGGTGAGTTCATCCTTCCAGACGGAAAACTGCTGGATGTACTTGGGTAAGCACGCCATGATGTAGCGGCCGAACTTGTGCAATTCTTCAACCTGTTCTTTGTATTTATCTGCTGGGTTGACCAATGGGACGTGGATGTCTGTGACTGGAGGTCTTGGTAAGGTTCTTAAGTCAACCAACTCTTCCTCTTCTCCTCTGTTGGCACGAGAGCTGGAGAACGCTCTGGCATTACCACTGCAGTTGCCGAGTATGGAAGCTCTGACAGCGGTTCCATTTCTGGATGCGATATTTCTTATGGATCTCGAGAGCATGGTACTACGAAAGAGAGGGTTTCTACTAGCTGCTTCGACTGCTAGATTGGTGGTGTTTGGACTGTCTTAAATTTTTAATCTTTCTTGATTATGCCTGAAAATTTCCGGACCGGCAATTGGCTGGACGTTTGGTAGACGCACGATGCGGGTGTGCGTACAGCGTTTGGTGCGAGTTGATGCAAGTAGAGAAGTGAGCGGTAGAGGAAGGAGAGGATGGCAGAGGGGGTATGGTTCAGTTTTTCTTGTGTAAATGAAAGATAGTCTCTAAACAATCTATGGCTACGGATACGGTACGGCTATTTTCTTTTTGGAGCATAATATTATCAGATCTGGATCTTTTTACTGCCCATCTGGCTCGCTCTCGGTCAGTATGTGCGCTCCATTTTAAGCTATTTTACTTGCATTGTCTCCTGCATGCAGCCTTGCCCTACTTTTTGTTATGCACCACTTTTTTTGGTTCCACTACCCTTTGGTACCCACAGTATGCACTCTGCACTCACTACCAGGCTCTCCCACTGTTGCTCTCACTGCATGCGCTACTCTGACTACACACTCTGATCATTCCACACCTCTCCTCACACAGCACTCGGCGGTCACATGCTCCACTCAATTTAGCTCTCTGTATCTGCACAGTGGGAAAAGCTTGTTCGTTTTCCACTTGTTCTTCCCCACTCCCAGTATATAACAGCGAATTTTCGTTTTCAGCTCAACTTGAAGATATTTCTTTCTTAACACCTGCAACACTTTTCTCTGCAATAACTATCAATTAAACATGTCTGACCAAAAGCCAACTGATCAAAAGCCTACCGAACTTCAAAAGAACTTGGGTGAGCTCGGGGATGTCCTCCACAACAAGTTCAAGGAAGATGGAAAGGACACAACCCAATTAGACAAGGCTGTGGAAGGAGTCAAGGGCTTTGTTAACGATGCCTACGGAAAGGTTGAAAAATCTGATGACAAGGAAAAGACTCAAGATGATATCGCCAAGAACATCTTAGGAAAGTTTGAGCAATACACTGGAAAGGGAGAAACTAACAAGACTGAAGAAAAGAAGGACTAAGCCGTGCGTCGTCATGTACAACTAAATATTATCTAATACACAGCGTGAAACAATGTTCGTAGATTATTAAATTCTTTTTTGGTGCACATTTCATCAATACTTAGCTCTGAGCCTGGGTAAGGGCTGAAGATAGTAACCCGAAGACGGAGTCAAATAATGGTGCTCGGCCCTTTCGTATTACTACAATGCTGCAGCATTTCAGGTGGCAGTATTTTTTACTTTTGGGTCTGCGTCTACATTTTTGACGCTCGAAGTACATGCAGAAAATTGATGTACAATTTTAGAGGAACCACGTTTCATACATCAATCTTTTAGGCACAATTGAAATGATCCTCTTCTCTCCCGGAACAAGGTTTGAAGTGGCATTGAGCAGTGTAGTAACATTATTAGGTCGATGGTAACTTTTTTTTCTTCTTTTTTTATATTTTTTTATTTTTTTTTTTTGGATATTTCAATATGTCAATTTTCCAGAAGTCGGATTAGGTTGTCATTTTCATGCAATTGATTGCAAAAGTCTAAAAAATTATCGGAAATTATTTAACATATCCACACATACCCCTAACATGCAGCATAAAGGTTTGACCACCTTCTGGAAATTATTCACTGTCTCTTTTGCCATGCTAACTCTCTGTTGTTGATAATTCCAACTTCGGTAGAACTGATTAATTTTCTATTATGCAATTCGTACTATATACTTTTGTCAACGACAATCTCCACCTTTTTTTTTAATGGAACATAGCACCAGTGCTCTTTTCTTCTTCACTAAGACCAATTTATTAGACCTTGCTTTCACTAAGGTCATGCGACATTAGCCCCATGTATGTGGCGGTCGAATCAAGTGACTTTTCTATTGTTAGGCTATTAGCCCCCTTCTGCCCAAATGAAACATGTATAGCACGTGGTGTCAATGCAACTTTATGGTTGGTGCATCTCTACATTCTTCTCTATTGATCGGATATTTTCATGCATGAACGGAGCATAAATATTTTCCAGATCACTCCTAATATTTAGAGATACCATATTAGGCGACGTTATAGCTCAAAACGTCGCTCGATTAGGGTTTCGGGTTTGGTTGATTATTAGAAGACCACGGTTTCGACTGGCTACAATTTGTTGCAATAATGTAAACGTAGAGTATATATATTCATCTAGATTCTGGATCTTCAGTGAGATATATGATGTAAGATCAACTCTAAAATCGCTGACAGCAATGGTTTCCGTCTCTAAATTGATCAACAATGGTTTGATCTTGGCTTCTCAGCAAATTTTCACTTCGGTAGAATCCCCTGAACAAGCTGCAGTTGAACAGTACAATATCCTTCATTTCTTAGGTGGATCTGCTCCTTATATCCAAAATCCCGGGTACGGTATATCAACTGATATTCCAGAGCAATGTACTCTCGAGCAGGTTCAATTATGGTCGAGACATGGTGAACGTTACCCATCGAAGGGTTCTGGTAAGACTTACTCAGAACTTATCAAGAAACTTCAATCTTACAACGGAACTTTCAAGGGTGACTTGGCTTTCTTAAACGATTACTCTTACTTTGTGCCTGACACTTTCTGGTACGAAAAGGAAACCACACCAGCAAACTCCGAAGGTTACTTTTCCGGTTCTTCAAATGCTCAAAGACATGGTGCTGCTTTCAGAGCTAAGTACAACGCCTTGTATGACGGTACCAAGCCATTGCCTGTCTTCTCTTCCAACTCGCGTAGATGTTACCAAACTTCTAACTACTTTGCAAGAGGATTCTTAGGAGACAACTACACCGACTCTGCTGTTGACTACGTTGTCATTTCTGAAGATGCTAGCCAAGGAACCAACTCGTTGACTCCAAGGTATGCTTGTAATGCATACAATGATTCGGCTTTTGAATCAGCATATTCTAACTACTCTAAAGATTACTTGAAGGAAGCTAAGGATAGATTCCAAAAGGCTAACCCAGGTTTAAACATTTCAACTTCTGATGTTCAAACTATGTTTGCATACGCTGCTTTTGAAATCAATGTCAGAGGTTATTCACCATTTGCAAACATCTTTACCAATGAAGAATTTATTCATTACTCTTATTCGCAGGATTTGGATAACTACTATTCCAATGGTCCAGGTAATAATTTAACCAAAGTAATCGGATCTACACTTCTCAATGCTTCAGTGGCCTTATTAAAAAACACCACTGCTGAAAACAAGGTCTGGTTATCTTTCTCTCACGACACTGATTGGGAAATTGTAAATGCTGCTCTTGGTTTAATGGACCCCGAACACCCATTGAGCCCAGATGCTGTTCCATTCCCAAACCCTTACGTCCACTCCAGATTAGTCCCTCAAGGTGCAAGATTCTACACTGAAAAGTATTCCTGTGGAAACGAATCATATGTGAGATACATCCTTAATGATGCTGTTATCCCATTGAAGGGTTGCTCCAGTGGTCCTGGTTTCTCATGTAAGTTTGATGACTTTGAAAAGTACATTGAAAAGAGATTAGCTGGTGTCAACTGGATTCAGCAGTGTGAAGTTTTCAGTAACGTATCACAAGCAATCACTTTTTACTGGGACTACCAAACAACCAAGTACAATGCCAGTTTGATTGATCAATAAATCATCTAGATACCAACTTTTTGCTTACTTCTCGTTATAAATTTGTTTTCAGAATGGTTGAAATGTTGCCATTTGCAGCCACTTATATTTGATATCCCTCTGAAGCAGTGAAGCTACAAATATTGTTGCTTGGCTCTAGGGACGACAAATGTTTTGTCTTTCTTTAAATATCCAATAGATATTATCAAAAATAGAATGACCATCTTCATGTAGTTCAACATTGCCATCGAGACTCTATGTTAAGCATATGATAATGAACATAAGGTTGCTTGTTCCTGCATGAGGTGGGAAATGGGGTAAGGTTATTATGCCAACTATATAAGATTGCCACCTTCTTCTTCTAGAAGCAGGGAAAGAATACTTGTCTTCTTTATTGCCAAATATGTCTACTACTAATGAAACGCCAGATAATGTTGCCAAACTGCTTCAAATTCAGCAAAAGCTTATGCAGCTCGCAAAGCAGCTTCTCAATCCAAATGGAGATAAACCGTATGTAGATGAGTACATTGTCAATGCTTCCAGCTACATTCAGAACGCCCTTTCCAAAGTCATGGCTGCTGAAGACAAGAATGCTGCCAGTAAGGAGGTGGCTAAAGATTTAAACAAGAGGCTCGAGGCCTGGATTGCTGAGAGAAGGGCAAAGAAGGCAGAAGAGGAGGGAAAAAATAAGGAATCTGAAAAGGTCGAGCCTGAGTTATTGCATGAAGAGCTTGATTGAGGTATAGGTAACTACTTTTGATTTTTGAAGCTCTAAGTGTATTGCCTGGAACCTCTGGGCAAATATATGCAACTCTTTATGTATGATAAAGAAAAAAAGTGAATGCATTATAATAAAAATATTATGAAAATGTGATGAATTTAAAAAAAATAAACTAGAATAGGTGGATACTTTAAAAGACTAAGGGTAGCCAAATGTTAAAAGACGAAAGCTCTAAGATCCTTACCATGTGCAATACCATTATATACAGCAATAACTAGTCAATAAACTAAGCTTTTCGAATGTAAGTACTACTGTAGTTAGCTTTCATGTAATCAAAATGCGTCAGTGCAGATAGAAGCAGTAACTTGCATGAGTTCGTGCATTACCTGAACTTACCCACTGAAGCTTGACGAATTGCTTCCCCTATTAACGAAAGTAATTCCCTCGATGCTCTGCCTGGCTCTATATACTAATAAGTTGATATCTGTGTTCGGTTCTAGTTCAATTCGAACTGAAAGCTCTGGTTGGCTACATAACACTGCGATTGCATCATCCTCATTGATTATGCAACATGAGGTGCGGCGCTATGCGTGGTAGGAATTCTGATAAATTTGGAAGTGAGTTTCTTCCTCTAACGTGGTTGTTTTCTTGATTAGGCTATCATGAAACTTAGTACATTCGTTCCTATTTTGGCCCTCCTCCTGTCAACATTGGCTGGTTATATCTCTTTCCAAAGCCAACAAGAATTTTCTGCCAAAAACGGCGAGATTGACGTATTTGAAAATGGAGATGGTTTGACCGATTTTGAGGTTAACGGACTTTCTTTACTCACCTTTCATAGAGATTTAGTTAAAATTCCTTCTGTCAGCCAGTCGGAATTGGCAGTTGCTGAATACCTTTACAGATACCTCACTAAAGCCGGCTTTACCGTAGAGCTTCAAAAGGTTTCATCTGAGCCATTAAGGTACAACGTGTATGCTTATGTTGGAGAGACTAGAGATACCAAATTATTAGTCACTTCACACATTGATACCGTACCTCCGTACATTCCTTACCACGTAAAAGGTACCAAAATCTTTGGCCGTGGCAGTTGTGACGCCAAGGGATCTGTGGCATCACAAGTGTTCTCAGTTTTATCTTTAATTGAAAAGGAATACTTAAAAGAAGGAGATGTTTCGTTACTCTTTGTAGTAGGTGAAGAGAAGGATGGATCAGGGATGAGAGCCGCTAGTGCCCACTTGAATGCCACTTGGGAAAGCGCTATTTTCGGAGAACCTACAGAATTAAAGTTGGGTGTTGGGCATAAGGGGAACTACTTGTTTGAATTATTTGTTGAAGGAAAGGCTTCTCACTCTGGGTACCCTGAATTGGGTATCTCAGCCACAGAGGTACTAGTTCCAGTCTTACAAGATTTGTTGAAATTGGACTTGCCAAAGTCAGATATCTTAGGCCCCACAACCATCAATATTGGAAGAATAGAAGCTGGGGTTGCCGCCAACGTTGTGCCTGCGCACGGATACGCCCAAGTTTTCATTAGAGTAGCATCTGACTTAGAAAAGGTGGACAAGTTGGTGAAAGGTGTTATTGAAGGTGTGGACCATTTGACATTCGACTTACAACATACTATTGAACCACAGTTCCTCGACCACGACGTACCTGGATTCGAGTCGATAATCTTGGCCTACGCTACCGATGTACCAAATTTGACTGGCCAGAACTTGAAATTGAGATATCTTTATGGTCCAGGAAGCATCCATGTAGCCCATGGTGACCACGAGTATGTGGAGAACTCTGACTTACTCGATGCCATTGAGGGTTACAAAAACTTGATCCAGTATATCTTAGAAGCAGAAAACTGAGAAAGAAAAAAAATTTGATGATTAAAAAAATGAAAGTAAAAAGTTTTGCAAGAACTAGTTAGATGTATACAATTTCTATATCCATTATAAGTGAATTTATTATAACAGACTCAAACCATGTATGTATCAATATAGCTGAGTGACTTGTCAGTCAATTGGAGGAACAATTGACTGTTTTCAAAGCTAGTAAGGCTTTTACACTCGCAACCAGAGTATCCTACATCATTAGAAAGAAATTTATATTTATTGGTAACGATTACGTTAGCAGTGGGTAGAAAGAAAGTGTGTAGTAAAAAAAATTAACTAAGAGTGAAAAATTTCGGGAGATGCATCAGGGAATGCAAAAAAAAAAAAAAAAAAAAAAAAAAAAACTAATGCATGTGCAGTCCGTCCGATGGGACGCTTGCCAGAGATGCTGATGGCACTTCAACAAGCACTCATCTTCGGGGCTGTTGTGTGTATAGAATAGTATTTATAGGTAGTTATCATACGTAGCATGTCGGTACCAGCTTGGAAGAAACTTGGGTTGAAGATCAAGGAACAGCCGGCGGAAGTGGAGGAGCAGGCGCTTTCCGTAACCCATTTGGAGAGCTCTAGTATAACAAACAAGCAGGCAAAGAAACTCCAGAAGCAGAAAAGAAAGGCAGAAACCGAAATTTCAAGTGATAAAAAGGCACCAAAGAGAGTTAAGGTTCCTAAATCTGAAAGAGCACCACCCCCAGAGAAGGATCAATTGGTATATTTGAAACAATATCACTCTGACAGGGACAACTGGAAGTTCAGTAAACAGAAGCAGAATTGGATCTTAAAGAACATACGAAGTATTCCAGAAGACTATGAAGCAGCATTGGTAGCTTATATAGAAGGGATTCAAGGAGGGTCTAGAGATAGAATTGTAGAAGATTTGAAGAAAGTGGTGGGAAAATGGAACGATATCCAAGCTGTAGCTGAAGCCAAGGTTATGGCCGAACTTGAGCGTAAAAGGAACGGTGGAGTAAATGCTGAAGAAAAGGAAGAAGAGAAAGACAGTAAAGTGGAAAAGAAGAAGAAGAACCAGGTTGAGGAAGAGGTAGTAGAAGTAGAGTATGCAAAGAGATGTAAGACCCTCATCAAGGCTTTAACAGATGAGGTTGTGGAATTGAATGGTGTAGAAGAAGAAGAAGAAGAAGAAGAAGGAGAAGAAAAACATGAAGAAAAACATGAAGAGGAAGAAGAAGAAAAAGAAGAAGAAAAAGAAGAAGAAAAAGAAGAAGAAGAAGAAGTAGAAGCCCACGACGGCGAAGACAACTTAATCTTTGACTCAGTGGAAGTTTCGGGATACCCAGAGGAGTTCCAGGCCGCATTAAACCCTAACGGAGTACCAAAGAAACAGAAGAAGAGCAAGAAGTCCAAGAAGTCCAAGAAGTCCAAGTCGAAATCTTCCGAGTAACTGTATAGAACATTAAACACACTGCATACTGATATTACTGTACGAAAAGACTATAGCATTGTAAGTTCTGGAGAGACTGTAGCAAATGAGCAAATGAGCAAAAGACTAGACACTGAAGAGCACGAAGGAATTCTACCAAACGGAGTAAAAGACTGTAGCTAACGTATGATTATTTCTCCCTTGAACTGCGGAACACTATGGTCAGCACCTCCTCGGATCGCTATTCTGGTGCTCTGTGCTGCTACTGCCCCCATCGAGGTGCATTTCTGGTGCAGCATGCAGCACTTCTGCAGCGCTTTGCAGCCGTTCCGCATTTGATCAAAACTTTAAATTTCCAAAAAAACCACCTTGAACAATTCTTTATCATCCCTTTCCTTTCTGTTTCTACACGTATAATCCAGTCAATATGGCAAGTTTGAGCACAATCCAGAACAATGCTATGAACGTAGACCCTGACATCAGGTACATGGCGATAAAAGACTTTCAAAAGTACCTCCTTGCGTCGCCACAAGTGTCGGTGAAAAATGTAGAAAAATTGATCCCCATTTTGTTCCATCTTTTGAACGACTCGAATGCCGACATCCAAAGTCAAACTGTTAAGACTTTTGCGCCCATGATCATATTTATGACAACCCTGAAGACTATTGACATAATAAACAACCTATATTCGTTGGTGGAGAAGGAAAATCAGCCGGGAAACAACAAGAAGATCACCATCTCCATTCCCAACATGGCGTTGCGGACGATATTCACTTCAGACATCAAGTTCTCCTACCAGACATCTCGAAATGTGTTAGATTCGCTCCTTCCTCAAATAACCGCTGCTGCGGTATCTAATGGTATGACTTTCGACTCAATTGAGGTGTTGACCTACTTGATCAAGTCGATAGGGGAAGTGTTGACGGTAGCCGAGCTTCGGCTGTTGGCAGAATTTTTGATTGGAGTGGTGTATAGCGAGTATGGCATGATTTGTAAGCGGTCTGTTTTGGTCTTGGATAACCTCATGGGGTACATCGCTGAGCATAATGAAGACAACGAGGAAGAAGCGGCAGCTAAGTTGATCAACGACTTGGTGCTCTCCATTGATCTGCACAATTGCAACACCTCTAGACAAGACAAGGACTCTTTGAGTCTTTCCTTGTACTCCCTTGTATTGAAAAACTCGGGTTCTGCTACATCTTCATCGACTTCTTGCCTCATATCGACGGACTCCATCCAGTTTGTTTGGGAGAAGATAGACCAGGCTCTAAATGTAGATGAAATCAGCGTCGAAGAAGACCCTACTTCCTTTGACTATGATCTTCTTGTTCAGCAGAGCTCCTACAGAGAGGACGGGCTCTTATTGCTAAATACATTTGTAAGCGAGTTGTCCTTCTCCTTGCTTGAGCCGTACTTGGGGAAAGTGTACGAGTACATCAAGACTTTTCTCAAGTACGACCCGTTGAATTTTGGCGACAACGATGAAGACGGTGACGATGATGACTTTGTCAATGATTTGGATTCGGATATCGAATTCTCGGACGATGAAGTCAATGAAGGTTATAACGACGAGTCCGTCAATGATTGTACGTGGAAACTTAGAAAGCAGAGTGCGATTTTGTTGAAGTTGATAAGCCAAAAGTTTCCTAAGCAATTGCTTTCGTCAATCTACTCTAACTTTGTCACTTCGGAATATCTCCTTTTATCAGTGAATGACCGTAGTGATGTAGTATCAGATGAAGTTTTAACTACTTTGATAACCATTTTCAATCTGACGGCGTCTGCCACGTCTAAGAAGCAGCAACATGCTCGTCGGTCATCGGATATGAGCATGCTCAAGGAATCTGACCCCACCAATCAATTACTTGATGCATTGCCTATATTGGAAGTAAGACTATTTAATAACTTGTTGGTCGAAAAGAAAATCAACAGGTTCCCGAACTTCCTTAAACTTATTGAAAGTATAGCCAAGAATTCAGGCACTCTCTCTCAGGATTTCTTACTAAAGCTATACAGAGCTTTCCAGACTTTAAACATCAAAACCGGTGGGAACAGCGAGTACTTAAACTTGTATAAGGCCATCTTGAGTAGTGATGTAGAAGAAATCCCACAGGATTTTCTAGTTCATATTACCAATGACCTTTCAAACTCTATAAAGAACGAAAACTCATACCATAATATAATAATGGAGAGTTTGTCCACTTCAATTATGTTATTCAAAAGATTTGGGGGTCAATTTAAAGAAGGCGACATTGATCTTGCTCCGATGCAGAATGCAATCATTGAAAAGTGCCACAACAAGGCATATTCTGCAGATTTGAGGCAGAGATCTATCCTGGCCTTGTGCCAGTTGGTGTATAGCGTCAAGTTACCTCTGTCCATGGTGACTACAAGCCTAGATGTCTTTGAAGAAAGTCTTAACTACGAGGTAACAGTTAAAATTACCCTTGAATCTTTACTTAAAGTTTTCGATAAAGACTGCGTTAATGATATCGGAAGTGACGATGAAACTCGTTCTTTTGAATTAAAGCTCATAGAAAAGTTTGTCTTATTTATCAACTCCTTAGATGATTCCTTGTACTACAACACTTTGAAGGCATTCTATGTGGTTACTGAGAGATTGAGGGGATCTTCGCAGGTCAAAATTCCTCCCAATACCATTACTTCGCTCATTGCATTCGGAAAGGCTGCTGATATGAAAAACCTTCTACTTACTTTCAAAATATTTACAATCTTACTCGCTGATGATAATTTTATCGTCAATAAAGAATTCATTCTGTCTGTTATTGAAATTGTTGACAAAAAGTTCGAGAAGGTGCAGCAAGTTGAAACAGAATACGATTTACAAGACTACGAATTGTTCATCAAGCAACTTTGCAAGAAGGCTAATCCACAGGACCTATTCAATGAGTTTTACTCCCAGTTAAATTTGAATTTACTCATTTCTGCAATTACTTTGTCGATCATTAGCACTGAGGGTGGACTTTTAGAGTATATTGAGAAATTTGAGATAGAATTAGATGCTAATGAGAACATTTTATTCAATATCCAGTATTTGGGAGTGGTTAGTTCCACTTTGGAGTTGAAAAGCACCAATATCAGCACTTTCCAACGATTTTTTGACCCGATATATCTGGATGCGATTAAAGTTGCAAGTGCAAGATCTATCGGTTTGTATACTATCAGAAACCCGGAGAAGTACTTGCCTGGATTGTTAAAGCAGTATAATGAGGAGACACAACAGAATAGAGAATTGATTTTGGTGGCTTTAAAAGAAGTGTTACTGAACAGTTACAATTTAAAAGATGAAGTTATCGACCAGATATGGGTTAATGTTTGGGAGAAGCAACAAAGTTTCGATGAGGTGGAGGCTGAAAATATTAACAAGGCAGAGGCTAAATTTGTTGGAGATATCTTGTCGAAAATTTGCAGCCTTAAAAAGTTTTACTTGAACCAATTGATTGAAAAACTTGAACATGAAGATTCTCTTACTAATTCTACAAGATATGTCCTCATTGTTGTTTTAAAGCAGCTTTTATCCAACTCTGTCAGCACTTTCCAACCAGCAACTTCTGATTCCGATGAGCTCATAGTCGAGTACTTCCTAAAGTCTTTAAAGTTTTTCAGAATTATGAATATTCCTATCAAACAGGCATTAATTGGAACTTTGCTTACTGGGCTACACAATAAGCCGTTGCAGATATATCCTATCTTGCAAGATGAAATCTTACCATTTGTTTATGATGAGTTAGAGGCGAAATTGGAGTTTAGAAAGACCATCCCAATGGGCCCATACAAGTACAATATTGACGAGGGATTAGAAATCAGAAAGTTGTCGTACGAGTTCCTTTACACTATTTTATCAATCGATATTAACTTGAACACAATACATGGGGTGAAATACATTGAAATAGTTAACAATATTTTAGAGAAAGGCTTCAAAGACACTGAGAACGATATTATTGTCCTCTCATCTGTCAATTTAACCACATTTATAAACAAATCACCAGATATTTTGAACGAACAAGATATCTTAGAAAAGTTAATTGAGCAAATTAAACTAGCCTTAAGTAAAAAATTAAAAGCAAAACCAAGCAAGCAAGAGAGTGAAAGTTACGAAGAACGCCAAAAGTCTATCTTCAGCTTGTGCAAGATCATCAATACCATTTTGTCCAATTTAGCAGAAAATAAAAATACGAGAAAAATAAACATACGTGGTGGGCAGCTTCAAAAGTGGAATTCCTACTATGTGAATGAATTGAAAGCAAATTTTGATTCTAATTGGTGAGCTAACCAGCAAGTATTACTATGATGCAATAATCAAATATGGGGAAGCATGCGGAGAAGAAGTTGGCACGAATTTTTATTCCCTGCGTCATGCAGACCATTGACTGACTGGTAACTTGTTTTTTCTTCCGTGTGCATTGTTCTTCATGCAGAGCAGATTATTTTCCGCGCTTGTTTTCCAGATTGAAACGCGGGGAAAAGCAAGTCATCGAACATCAGCACAAGATCGAGTCAGGGCCATAGTAAAATGACTGCATAAGCAATCAAGTGTGGATACTAAGCATTTATAGAAATCAAAGTCATGTATAGCAAATAGATATCTAATTATGAGTGCAAGCTTAAAATATGGGCAATAATAGTTATCGTTTTCATATTACCTGTACTCTTTTCAAATGTTCCTGCAAGTATGATCAAATTTAGCAACAAGATATCTAACTGAGACTAGAGTACCAAGTTTAATGATCACAAAGGCTGCTTCATACGCTCGAACGTGTTTATAATTTTCCTAGTATAATGATTGATAATTAAGATAACATCTTGTATGTGGGGAAATGTTGCAGAGTGAGTCTCACTAATTTCATTTGTTTTATTATTATTATTTTGTTATTATTATTCGCTACTTGTAGTATCAGGATCTCCGCCCAGTCTACAATAGAAAAGAAGAAAACATCAGGCATAGTTGGCCTAATCAGGAAATTCAAAATCTGGATGGCCGCAATAGGACAACTCCGTCTTTACATATTCAATCAGTTAAGTCGACATATTCAACGTTGAAAAGATGTTAATTACACTACTGAGACTAATAAAGACACATCACTCGTTGTGGCCAGCTAATAAGACTCACTTCATTTGTAAAATGCTAAAAGGGCGTGAGATGTGTGAAAAATCTTTGCACATGCATAAATTGGCATCGCTCAGTTGCCCGTGTTAGGGCCGTCCATTTAGAGCGGGTTTATGCGAAAAACCGTTAATGATGTTCTCTTTTTTTTTTTTTTTTTTTTTAGGCTTTTCCGGTTCTCACATAGCTGCCCCTCCTTTGTTGCAAAATAAAAAGAAACACTTCTTGTTAAATATATAAACCATAAACTCCCCAGGTTTCACCATTTGTAAAAGTTTTTGTTTTTTTCTCGTGGACCTGTCAATAGAGATATTGATTCACCAGGGATACAGCAAACAAAATGGAAAGTTTATTAGACGAAATATATTTATTTATTGACACACTCATATATTATATTATGAATGGAGTGTTGCTTATGATTAGCTGTGCAGACACGATAAATGAGTTTTCGACGAAGGTTCAGTACAACTACAAAATTGTAAGTTCGTCGGTGAAACATAAGATGTATAATAATATTAACTAGAAGTTGCTGGCGACGGAAAGAATTTTAGATGCGTATTTATTGGGAGGATGGTTGTCTTCAATTAGATTAGAGAAATAAAATAAATAGATAAAAAAAAAAAAGAGTAATATTAGAGCCGGTTGTGTAAGAATATCTTATGTAAGAAATTGTAGATAGTGTCGATTATACGAGCAACAGCCGATAAATTATGAAGCAAATTTACACATATTGAGCAGATTTACACATTACGTGAGCCGGGTCCTCGGTCTTAGAGAGATTTTTAGGTTAAAAGAAGTGGACTGCGTGTACCTACCTCTTATACTTCTAGACCGAAGCTCTGGAAATTGGCTTTTTCCAAGTTTTGGCACCCAATTGACCCTGGTCGTTTCAGCTAGTGCGGAATGAAATCTAGATTTACGATGGGTCAGCGGGAATTTTGTTCTAGTCCAAGTCATGAAACTTGCAAGCGGACTACTCGCGCTTGTTTCAGATTATACCCAGGTAAAGCTAAATCGCCACGCTAACATCCTTGTGTGTGAGGTGTCGGTGAAATACCTATGAGGTAATATGAAGGAACAAGGGCAGTGAAAATAAGGTTTAGTCTGGTCATGTTACGGAGGTTGGGAGCATATGCGCATCTGTTAAGCCTAATTCTGTATTGCGTGATACCATCAGACGGAAAATTAAAATAGCAGTGGTTACAGCAAATACCAGGAGGAGTATGGAGGGTTAAAGGTAACCAGAGCAGAGAAGGAATAATAGGTCAAGACAATAGTAACTCCAGCTTTTACTGACGTAATCAGTTAGCAGCTTGGTAGCATATTGGCTGCGAGCATTTTCTCTATAGAAAATTCGGGCGTGTGGTCTAGTGGTATGATTCTCGCTTTGGGTGATTCATTGAAAAGTGACGCGCAAGCATGCGAGAGGCCCTGGGTTCAATTCCCAGCTCGCCCCGTTTATTTTTTTTACATTTATATTCAGAATGACCAGTTGCCGCTCATTTTTGCAACCCTAAAAGTCTTCCCCAAAAAAATTAAATAAGGGCCAGCGAGGTACACTGCTGCTGAATTACCCCAGAGGGTCTCTTCGATATTTTTTGTTTCCTGGTCAGTCAAGTAGCGCTACGATCTACTTAACCCCGGAGTGCGCTGTCTCTGTTAGAGCGAGTCTGAGAACCCGCTAACCAGGCACCGGGTTCTGACCCCATCGGTAATTTTTTCCCACTTTCCACTGCAAAGGGTGTACTGGTGGCTACACCAGATTCTTTCGCTGTTAGAACGAATCAGATGACCCGCTAAATAGAACCATTAGGCGTTAGTTCGATGGTGTCTGTATTTGGTTGACCCGCTTAGACAAGAGGCGATAAATTTGGGAGCAAACATATTTTTATCCGCTTAGCCAATGGGCGATAATTTGACAGCGGCCGTATTTGACCTATCCGCTAAGATGTTCCAAAAAAGGCAATTTTCCATCGGAGAAAAAGAAAAAAAAAAGAAACACTTCCATTCCATTCGCCTAGCAGCACTGAGCTGAATGGTGCACTGTCCCCACTATCAGAGAGAATTTTTCCTCTCCCGCATCATGTTGCCTTCGTCTCATAATAGCGTGCATTCTTATCTTTGAAAAACTTGGTTCGGCTGATAGGAATCGTAAAAAATACTCCGCAGCAAAGATTTTGCAGCTGGTGCGGCGGGATGCTTCCCTGGAACCTGGTTATATATAACAAAGACATCATCCCCAGATACATTAGACTAAGTTATATTGTTGTAACATCAGTATATCATTTCGATGCATAAACTAAGTAAAGTTAAATCCGCCGTGAGTCTTCACGCCACAAAATCAAGAACAAGTGACTATATTCACCATGTGCTATCAAACAAGTCCGAACTCCGAGTCTTGAGTGCAGATGCGGGCAAGGTTGATGATGAGGATTTGTTGGCTGATATTGGTTACAAGCAAGAGTTGAACCGTACTTACACTACCATCCAGATCTTTGGAATTGCCTTCTCGATTATGGGGTTGTTACCCTCTATTACTTCTACAATTGGTTCCGGGCTTGCTGCCGGGCCCGTTGGTTTGAACTGGGGCTGGTTTTGCTCTGGTCTCTTCATTCTTTGCATTGGTGTATCGATGAGTATTCTTTCATCTGCCATTCCCACTTCTGGTGGCTTGTATTACTGGACTAACTACTACGCCCCAGACAATGTGAGAGTCATTTTAAGTTTCGTTATTGGATGTTCCAACTCGATGGGGTTGATTTCCGGATTCTGTTCTATTAACTACGGTTTTGCATCGGAGATTGCTTCAGCTGTATACATCAGTAAGGATGGAGACTTTAACATCACCAACCCAATTTTGTACGGGATTTTCGCCGCTTGTTGCGTCTCCCACGTCTTCCTTTGTTGTGCCACTTCAAAGCACACCGCCTACTTGCAATCGTTTTCTATTTACATCAACGTTTTCATCATCATCTTATTCATCATTGCTTTACCAATTGGTGCCCTGAATAAGAACGGTTTTAACGATCGTGAGTTTATTTTCGGTAACTTGACCAATGAATCAGACTGGACTGCCGGTTGGACTTTTATGCTTGCCTGGATGCCAGCTATCTGGACCATTGGTTCGTTCGATTCATGTGTGCACATGTCTGAAGAAGCCAAGAATGCTACTAGAGGTGTCCCAATTGGTATTATTGGTTCCATTTCCGTATGCTGGATTCTTGGATGGATTATCTGTATAGTTGCAACTGCTTGTATGCAAAATGGAGACATTGACGCAGTGGTTGAGCCAAAAACCGGTCAGGCTA
Source organism: Dujonia oleophila (assembly GCA_030563865.1). Classification (NCBI taxonomy): domain Eukaryota; kingdom Fungi; phylum Ascomycota; class Pichiomycetes; order Serinales; family Debaryomycetaceae; genus Dujonia; species Dujonia oleophila. Next base: position 125,175 of record JAJMKG010000034.1, on the reverse strand, counting down.
TGGCTCAGATCATTTACGATTGTTTAGGAAAGAAGTGGGCAGTTGCATTTATGTCCTTAATTGCTTTTGCTCAATACGTTATGGGTGCTTCTATCTTGACTGCGGCTTCCAGACAAATCTGGGCGTTTGCAAGAGATGACGGTTTGCCATTCCACACTTACGTCAAGGTTATCAATCCTGCTTTGAAGGTTCCATTAAGAGCAACCATCTTCGGTGGTTTTTTCGCATTAATCATTGGTTTGTTGATTTTAATTGACGAAGCTGCATCCTCTGCTCTTTTCTCCTTAGCCGTTGCTAGTAACTACTTATCGTGGGGTATGCCAGTTTTCTTGGTCTTGTTACCACATGGATCCAAAAAGTTTAAGCCAGGTTACTTTACCTTAGGATAAGTCGGAAACACCATTGTTCACTGTATCACCGTGTCGTGGATTGTGTATGTGATTATCATGAGTATGTTCCCTAGTAGCACCCATGTCACCAAGAAAACCATGAACTATACCGTAGTTATCAACGTTGGTGTGTGGATTCTTGCTCTTGTATATTATTTCGTATATGGTTACAGGGTTTTCTCTGGTCCTAAGACCAATCTTGACAATGACCATAGCGATGAAGATTTAGCTAACATCGATGGACAGCTTTACGAGGAAAAGTCTTAGAAGAAGATCTGTGATCTGATTGTCTATAGTTTATAATAAAAACATTTAATGTAACATAAGATATGAATTATAAAGAGGAAAATAACTGTAGTGTTATGAAATGAGAAGAATAACAGAGTGATAATAAGGTACTACTGCAAGATAGAGTCATTATTAAGTGTAAACCGATGCTTGCAATTTGGTAAATATTGTATAGTTTAATCTCAGCACGACTAGTAAGCCAAATAGAGGGTAACAGTATTGAAAAACTAAGAAAAGCTTAGCTGTAGCCTAGATCATGACTTCCTGTTACTCTGATAGGACCAAAAGGCACTAAGGACCCCATTTACACCGATGCTTAGTTTATAACTGGGACACCTTAGTTAATTAATATGGGTGTACGGATGTTGTTGCATATTTAGTTAATGTTGCACACCAATGTTGCACTCTTTGGAAGAATTACCGAACAAACGAGCTAATAACAAAAATATACCAGGATATAGAAAACCAACTCGATTCCTTTCCCTTCCTAGATAAGTAAAAAGCATCCCAGTCGGTTTAGAAACAATTCTACAAACTTACTCGCTTAAACTAATCACTTAACTGTACGTCTATTATACTATGTATACACTGGAGAGAGATAGAGACCCAGAAGTTCCATCTAATTCTCCTTTTCTAATTCGGCTCTAACCCATCCTTCTAATCCACCCTTAACAATGATATCTTGTAAGTTGGTACCCAATTCACCAACCTTTTGGTTCAACACTTCCTTGCCATTGCCGTCAGTGACAATAACCTGAGCCTTGGTGACGTCCCACTTCAAGAACCAGCCGGTTCTGATGGTCAACTCGTCGGAATCTTTGTAAATTTGTCTCAAATTGTTGATCAAGTCTGGAATTTCCAACGTTAAGAGGGCATTGTTGATGGAATTTCTGGAGAAAATGTTTCCAAATGAACCAGCAACCACAAGCTTCATGCCTCTGGCCAAAATACAAGTAGCAGCTTGTTCTCTGGAGGACCCAGTACCGAAATTATAACCGGAGATGATGATATCACTGGCCTTGGTCTTGGTATTGAATTCCAGATCGTAGTTTTCCATACACACTTCAGCCATCTTCTCCTTGGGGATATCGTCCTGGTAAGTGTACTTCCCTGGGTAAATTCCGTCGGTATTGATATTGTCGGCATCACAGAGGATAAGCTCTCCCTCAATGGTTTGGGGGAAACCTTCGATAATTTCGACGGCAGCACCTGCTGCTGATCCGTCATCTTGAGTTCCACTGCTTACTTCTATTGACTTGACGATTTCCTTAACGTTTGGAATAGATCCGCCCTCCAATTCCTCAACTCCACCGATCTTACCTAAAACAGCAGAGGCAGCTACAACTTCTGGAGAAGCCAAGTATGCGAGGGCATCCTTGGAACCCATTCTACCCTTGAAGTTACGGTTGGTTGCAGAGATACCTACTTCTCCATCCTTCAACAAACCAGTTCCCAATCCAATACATGGTCCACAACCAGCAGGAAGAGGCTTGGCGCCGGCGTCGATGATATCTTGCCAAGCACCAATGGCTTCAGCATCCTTTTGAACGTTAGAGGAGGCAGCAGCGACGTAGAATTCAACGCCTTCAGCAATCTTGTGGCCCCTGATGACGTCAGCGGCGGCCTTGATGTCAGAAAGTCTGGAGTTGGTGCACGACACCAAGTAAGCCTTGTTGATCTTGATGTTTTGAGCACTCAAGTCAAAGAGAGTATTGGAAACCTTGACAGAGTTTGGTCCAGAGATGTTGGCAGCTAACGAAGAAAGGTCAACCACAAGCTTCTTGGCGTACACAGCATCCAGATCAGATCCTTGCTTGTTGTCAATCAAGTTCTGGATGGTATCCTCGTTGACTCTGGCGTGGGGTTGAGGCAACTTGGTGATTCTTTCCTTGTACCAGTCAATCAACACTTGGTCCACTGGGAACAATCCCGAAAGGGCACCCCATTCGGTGGTCATGTTGGCGATAGTCAATCTGTAGTCTACGGGCAATTTGGCTAAACCTTCACCAGTAAATTCAATAGCATGGTTCAATACTTCGTCATTGTTGAAGATACCACAGAGGGTTATAATGATATCCTTACCAGTGACCCCCTTAGGTAACGTACCAACCAACTCCACTTGAGCTACAGGTGGGATCTGCCACCATGTCTGACCAGTGGCCCAGATAGATGCAGCATCGGTTCTGACAATGGGAGTCCCCAATGAACCAACACCACCATAGGTATTAGAGTGGGAATCCGAAGCAACAGTCAAGTTTAAGGGGAAGGCGTAACCTTCTTCTATCATAATTTGATGGCCAATACCCCTTCCAGCTGGGTAGAAATCAATGCCCTGTTCCTTGGCAAACTTTTCGATGTTGGTGTACTTTTCAAGATTCTTTTCAGACTTGTTTTGAACATCGTGATCCAATGTACACACAATCTGTCTGTTGTCCTTGACCTTCTTAGCACCAAGACCCATAAACTTGGTGGCTACTGGCCATGAGTTATCATGAGACATGCAGTGGGCAGGCTTGATGGAAACATAATCTCCAGAGAATACCTTCTTTCCCTCAGGAAGTCCTACCGCATACTTCTGAACAATTTTCTCAGTCAAGTTCTGGCCTCTGCGAAGCACAGACGACGTGCTCATGAACCTTTTCATAGTCATGTTGTTAGAAAGCTACAGAGTAAAGAAGAAAAGACTGGGGAAGAAAAAAAAATGATGAAAAAGTATTTCCACACCAGAAGGGGAATGAAAAATTGCTACTGATAACTAGCCATATCACGTGAAAATCTTCAAATGCCTTCTTTCTTTGTGCGGAGAATGAGTCACTTCATCGATTTTACTACTGCCATCTCACCAATCGAAGAGACACGGAAGGTAATCGGCACACGTGACTTTTTCAGTTCTGAGTCACGTGCCTTAATCGATGATGGGAGTGCTCTTGAGCTTGTTTCAGAAGTGTAACCAGGCCCGATCACAATCATTTAGGGTCTGATAGGGCCAAGAGGGAGCATTATCTTTATTTTTTCCTTTATTTTTAGTGCAATGTACTCTAACTTTGCTGCAACTGCAATTGCTGTGGTGCTTGCTAGCTCTTACGTCACCGTGGTGTTTTTGGGCCAGAACATCAAGCAGGACAGAAATGACCCACATGTGATCAAGGGCAGAATTTTCAGGGTGAGCACATTATGCTTGGTTCTAATGGCAGCTTTACCTGTTTTCCTTGCAAACTATCTGGACGTATACCCAACTACTTGGACCGCCTACCAGCTGATGAAAATACTTCAATTGCCCACCCTCATGGACTTGCAAAGCGGAGGGATGATCTGTGTGCTATATGCAGTTCCCATATGGAACTACTTCCACACTATAGGCTATGACGTGAGGGAATGGGTGAGCGAGGGTAAGAGAGAATTGGCGCTGATATGGGGAATCAGAGACTTGGTTTTTGCACCCATTTCCGAGGAAATTGTTTACCGTTCACTTATCTTGCTGGTGTACCAGCCGCTTCTTCAGTCAGGTGATTTGAGCAGGGCCAAGTTTATACTATTCACGCCACTATTATTTGGAATTGCTCATTTTAACCACGGATATGTGTTGTACAAAGTGAGGAAAATAGAGTTAAGCATGGTAGTGTTCAATGGGGTAGTTCAATTCCTGTATACCACCATTTTTGGGATGCTTGCGAACTACTTGTTGCTCAGAAACGACAGTATTTATGGGTGCATATTGGTTCATAGCGTGTGCAACTTGATGGGGTTCCCAGATCTTGCACCTGAAATGTCTGAGATGTTGTACTATCCGTTACTAGTTGCTGGACCAATTGCCTTTTGGTTCTTCTTATAGAGGAAAAATGTTTACCGTTTCAAGGCTACCTGCACTGCAAGCTGCGGAGTTAGAAATATTTTTTAGGCGATACTAGCATGGTTGCAGATTCAAAATAATACATTTAAAACATTAGGGGCACTAACAAATAGGCTAAATAAGTTTGCATGAGAGAGAGAAGACCAGTAGGATGAGAAAATAAATGAGTATATTTTTACAGTGATAATGCATGTTTGCAAAAGAGAAAAAAAATAAGAGAGATAGTTGGGACAGGCGTAGCACAAGAGAGGAAAAACCAAGAAACCCAAAAAAAAGACAAAAAAAAAAAAAAAAAACAAAGTAAAACAAAGGGGCAGGATGCTGCCTTAGCCAGAGAACATAGCGAATTGGTAGAAAATGACAAAGAGGTATAAAGTGATAAGAAAGAAAATACTGTGGAAACATCCGAATAGAACTAAGAAATGAAATAAAGAAAACAAAAGAAGAAAAGAAACAATCAGAAATTTTAGACGCTGACAAGAGAATCTGTGAATAATAGGATAGACCCGCAGCTTATTGACAGTGCAGTTGCGCCGCAAGGATGCGAATTTTGAACGCACGACACCAAAAATGGACTAGAATTTGATTTGAGAGGTATGAAAAGACGCATGAACGAAAAGGGGATCCAAGCTAGCGAGGAAGGAACTGTCAACCACCTATACCCACTTTCATGGACTTCTAAGCGATCGCTCTCAATTGGTCACAAGACTCTCCAGGTCCACTTTTTTTGAAGTCCCCAAATTGCATATTTTCTCCACCCTCTGAGCACCCCCCCCACCAAAGCAACACACACGTCTCTCTCTAACCACTCTTTCCCCTTTACATAATTTTTTTTTTTTTTTTAACCAAAGCTGCAGATCATATGTGACTTGAATTTAGAGCCTTCTATGTTTAAGTTTCTTTATTTTCTTTTTATCTTTCTTATCCTTTCATTGGTGTGCAAAAACACGTAAAATCTCCCCCATTTCGCTTGTTTTAGTTCTGTCTAAGAGTGCCTTTACCAAAGTTCCTTTTCTCAGTTTCTCAAGTTCAGCGCTCTTGAAGTACGCCTTAAATAGACTTTACTATGAAATTTGGCGGAAAAACCGAATCAGCCTGTACGCAAGTTTGACCAAAACATAAAAAATAAAAAAAAAAATAGAAGAACAAAAAAAAAAAAAAAAAAAAAAAAAAAAAAAAAAAAAAAAAAAAAAAAAAAAAAAAAAAAAAAAAAAAAAAAAAAAGAAAAGAAACGAAAGCGAATTTTTTGACCTCCAAAGATTCTAGTTGGCCTCCAACCGCAGTTAACGTAGTAGTAGTTGTAGTTGCTCCACTCTTTTTTACGTCACGAAGATCCAATCTACAAGCTCTGGTTTCGACTGAGCAATTATATACCAGAAATTAGCATCAATAGCCCACCTTTCGTTGGACCAGGGGATACACTTTTCCAGCACAAACTTTGAGAGAGTGAATTTTCCAAAATACTACCCGCTCAAAGAACCGCCAGGACGCCAATACCAAAAATTGAACACACACTCATTTTATACCCAAGTCAATTTTATTCGCGCCGGTGCTGCCTCTACCACTACCACTTTCTAACTGAAGAAACACGTCCAACAAAACGATAGCGTTTACCCAATTGAAAGACCAGTATTTTTTCCTTCTTTTTGTTTGACCAATATATGCATATGATCCACCATGTCTTTCAATTCTTATGAGAATGCCGCTAAGGACATCGAGCAGGAGAAGAAGATGGTGGCTGCATTGAAGCGGTTGTCCATAGGGAACATGATGAACTACGATCCAGACCTTCCACCGTCCGATGAATTCGAATTCCAATACCAGTACGACGACAGCAGCTTGAGTAACGAGATTCAGAAGGAAGCGTCGCTCTCTCGCGGGAAATCGCTCAAGAGACAGCCAACTAAGAAGAGCTCGATGTCAGAAGAAGTGAATCTGAACTCGAGCGACCCAGAGACTCCTCCGCTACCCAGCATATCCATTTCCAGAACAAAGTCCAGCTCGGGCAGAAGCAGTCGTACGGGCAGCCCTGCCCACCAGGCTCAAAATGACTACTTCTCTGGACCGACTACGCCTACAAAAGGAGTGGATATTAGTTTCGAGGAAGAAGGGGAAGATATAGACGAAGCAGAAGAAGTAGAAGCTAGTGGACCAGCAGACAGACACGAGGAGGCGCTGCAGAGTTCACTCGAAAGCAACCCTTTGTTGTGGGTGCCAGCTAACTTGCACCCAGAAGTTGACCCAGAACAGTTCAAAATGCATTTAAAAAACACCGTAGAAGACCTCTTGGAAAAGAAACTAAGCAGGAACACATCCAAGCGCTCGTCCTTGTCGTTGACCAGTAGCACGGGCGACATTCCGCTTGTGCTGGATGAACACAGTAGCGGGCCCAAAGGTGAGACCAACACGACTCCGCCGCCCTCTGACACCTCTGAGCCCACGCCATCATACCAGGAAAAGAGGTATAGCAACCCCTCTCTCCGAGATTTGACCAACGAACTCGAACAGCTCTCCAAAATGGCTGGGATGGACTCCAATGATGCGGTAACATTGGCAAGAACATTATCTAAGAGTTCTCTTGGGTATACCGATGTAGAAAGACAAGCATTCGATGAAATGACCTCTCCACCGAAGAAGAACGAACAGCAACAACACCAGCTTCTGCAAAGCTACGAAGGAAGGGACGAGGAAAACTCACCCACGCCCAAAAGAGACCAGAAGAAAATGTACCAGCCGACAGATTACTCGCAGAAATTGTACCAAAAGCAGCAGTACAAGAATCACCAGCGCCAGCTTAAGTATGAACAAGCACAGGCCCAAGCATACCAACAACACCAACAACAACAGCAGCAACATTCTCGTCACCACAATTCGTCATCGCACCAACCAAAGCAGCATCCAGAGGACTTTTCCTTAAAAAGGAGCAGAAGATTGGACTATAGGAAGCCCATTGCCAATGTAGCAGCCAGTGGTTCAAATTTGCAGCAAACCAAGGCAGATAAGTTGAGTGAATTGAGATCCAATCTCAATACAAGCTTGACACCTGAAATACCCCTGCAGCATATCCCTTCTCACAAACGAAGCCAAAACTCCAAGACGAAGTCCTACTCACAGAGCGTGAATCGAAGCTCCCAAATGTTATTTAGTTACCGTAATCCTAACACTCCTCCCAGTGCTGCAAGCTCTCCCCAAATATCAAGAGACTCCCCCTACTCCTCAGGTCAGGGGCCCGTTCAAGGTCAAATGAAGTATGGGAGCCATTCAGGTTCTAGAAGAGTTTCTCCTCTGTCTGGACAACAACGGTCTAGCTCTGGAGAGCATGCATATTTACAACAGCAACAACAGCAACAAGGAGCTACCACTTACTCTGGAGCAGCTGCAATCCCCTATATCAAGGAAAAGGTACGTCAGCGCCAAGTATCTCCCAATGGACACTACTCACATCAACTGAACTCCCTGCCACAGCTCGGCCAACAAAACGTTCAACGCCATTCTAAAAGCTCCCAAATGCTCCCAGGCAAGAATGCTTCCGCATATGTACAGAACGGACCTCAGAATCAAATGATACCAAATCAAGGATATATACAAACGAATTCCGGTCAAGCAAGGCCACTGAGCCATAGACTGAGCCATTTTGAAGGACAACAGCAACAGCAACCATTTGCTCAAAAGCAACAATACCAACCATCTCAAGGCCAAGGCATGGGCCAAGGACATCAACATCTTCCCCAAGGTAGCGGCAGCCAGAGAAAGTATCAACAAGGCTTTTCTCTTATTGCTAACCCGACAGGGACAGCCTCGAAGGTTAACAATAAGTCAAGAGAGTTGAATCAAAACTTGGACTTGTTGAGGTCTGAAATAAACGAATTCAAGGAAAGTTTAAGCAAATCAGACACTAGCTCTACACATTTGGTACCTAAGGCGGCTAAGATTGCTCCTGAACAAAGTCAAATGAGTACTCCCGAGACTATGAGCCAGGAGCCAGATTTTTCCTTTGATACCACTTATCAAGATATTAGTTACGAGGACTCTTTAGGTATTGAAAAAGAAGTGCTCAAGGAACTTAACATTGAGAATAATCAATCTAATGATGACATGCATGACCAATCAAAAACTCCCACAATGTCGAGAAAGGCATCAAATGCCAGCGCCAAAGAAAGCGAGATCCAACCACGCCCTATATTTGTTCCTGCTGAACCAACGAGCGTGCCAACAATTGATGTTGGCGAGGATGATTTCTTGAATTCTGACAGACTTGTTGATCCAATTCAAGAAGAAGACACACAGCAAGTGCCAGAGCCTGAAGCTGATTTGGTAGCAGATGCAGAAGTAAAGCCAATTTCCGAAAGAATTGAGATTACCGAAGAACAGGATAATACAAAGGGAGAACAAGGTGCACACCAACAACAAGGGATTACTGGAAATGACGAGAGTGAGCTCAAAAGCATCTCAAAGTCTCCAAATACCTCACCAAGAAAGAAGAAGACCTTTGGTATTCTCTCCACGGGTATATCAGAGCTTCCTCTGAACTCTGCTCAAGGTTCGGTAAACTCTAAGTCGTTGAAAAAGAAGAAATCTTGGTCTTTGTTCAAAGAAAGATCTGTAAGCACATCAGCTATCGAAGCGACCAATGCAGAAAGCGAGGAAAGCCAAGCTAGCACTACAACATACTCGACATCTAAGACTTCTAATAGATCTATTTCTAATCCTGAAACGAGTGACAACAGGAAAATAAGCGAGGAAACTAACCTGAGAAATTCCAGTGAGAGTGCTACTGGTGGCCATGTGAGTAACAAAGATGCTGTTGGGAAGGAAAACATGATTACTAAATTATTCAAGATGAAGAGGTCTAATTCCGCTACAACAAACGTCAATCCAGTTACATCTTCAATTATCGAAGAAGAAGAAAATCCTATACGTGGAGTGGGAGTTGTTGTGGATTATGATTCTGATTCTGAAAGCTTATCTGGGAAGAAGGAAAGTAAGAAGAAGACAGGAGGATTATTCAAAAAGAAGAGTAAAAAGGACAAACAAGTTCCACTGTCAAATTCTAACAATTCAATCAGTTCTTTCATAAGTTCAAAGTCAAAGGAAGAAGAAGAAGAAAAGACATCAAGCAAATCGTCGGGAAAGAAGTTGATGGATAAGATTAGAAACAAATCGGAAGAAAGAATTGACGAGGAACCAAGTTCTACGCAAGCTAAAAAAGAAGATGAAGTCGAAGAAGGAAACAATGCAGTGTCAACTACAGAATCCACTACAGCTGCAGCTGGAACTGGTAGCGAGGAAAAACAACTTCAAACTACTCTTGAAGTTCAAGAAAAATTGAAGAAGTCTATCAAGAGATCATCAAGGGCTAACCAACCACTTGAGTTCACAGATTCTGCATTTGGGTTCCCATTACCACCACCTTCGCAATCAACTTTGGTTATGCTTGATTATAGATTTCCAGTCCACGTTGAAAGAGCTATATACCGTTTATCACATCTTAAGCTTGCCAATCCTAAGAGATCTCTCAGAGAACAGGTTTTATTGTCCAATTTCATGTATGCTTACTTGAATTTGGTTGATCACACATTGCATCTTGAACAGCAGCTTAGCAACTCAGAGGCTGGGAGCCTTGCAGGAGACGATGCTGGAGGAGTAGGAGAAGAAGAGAATGGAGAATTACATGTATCTAAAGAATACAACAATATTAACGACAATGACGAAATGACCGATACGGAACACGCACTTTTTGTCAAGGATGAGCCAATGATAGAGGACGATGACTTTGAGACGGAAGAGACGTTGACAATTGATTTAAATGTTGCTAATTATGACCATAAGTCGCAGATTGAGGTATAGCATATTTTACATTGGGCAAATACATACGATTAAATATTACTGAGGCGTAAGAGCACTAGAGCAGCGTAGAGAGACAGCTATTCAACTTGAGTAGCGCTGAGTAGAGAGAGGTACTGAAGGGAAAGATATATATATGGAAAGGAAGTAAAGAGAAGCAACACAACAGCTACGGTTTCATGTTAGTAGTGGTGAAGGGTACATTGGGAGCTGCGCCTAACTGTAGCGTATTTAGGTAGGGCATTTTTTTTTAGCAACATCGCAGCCAACAGACCGACAGCATGTGTGAAAATATATAGCTGCACACATAGCCTCTGTATCCAATGGTACACGGCGGTACTCGGTGCCAGCACCGAAGATATACCCCAGGAATAATACACATAAAGAGCTTACGGCACATCAAGTGCTACCGACCCGTACGCAGGCAGTGCACAGTAATCCGGGGCACCCAATTCGCAGCCATCGCCAAAAAGAAACCAAAAAAGGAAAACCAAATAGGAGGTTCCAGATTAGGCAGACCCCAGATACGTGAAACCCGAGCCGTCAGCTAATGCCAGTCGTTGGATGCGTATTCGGTACATTTCCCCTTTATAATAAAAGTGGCAGCATGCAGTAAATTCTCTTCTTTCCTAACATAACCAAAACGCATTAGCATGATCTGATTTCTTAGTGACATGACAAGATCATCCCATGCAATTTTCTCGCTGGCCCCACGCTATTTTCTGCGGTTTTCTGCGGTTTTCACGCTATTTTTCGGATTATTCACGCTATTTTTGCTCGCTAATCTAATATATAGCGCGCGTGCTGCGGTAACTTTGCGGTAACCAAGGGAAAGTCCATTTTCCATATTTTTTTCTTTTTTCACAAGGCAAAACAACAACAACAGCATAAACCAAGACGTTTAGGTTTTTTTTTCTCTAGGTATAGTAGTATCTTGTATTTTAGAACCATTTGAAATGTCTAAGAACTTACCACTCCTCTCGGCAACGGAGGTCCAGAAACACAACTTGGAAAAAGACGCTTACGTGACGCTTTTCAACAGAAAAGTGTACAATGTAACATCATTTCTCGATGAGCATCCTGGTGGAGGCGACATAATATTGCCATATTTGGGGAAAGATATAACCGAAATTATGGCAGACGAAATTTCGCACCAACATTCTGAGAGTGCGTACGAGATGCTCGACGACGATATGCTTGTGGGGTACTTGGCAACCGAGGAAGAAGAACGAGAATTGCTCAACAATAAAAAGAGAACGCCAGTAGAGGTGAAGTTAACGAAAGAAGCTGAGGAGTTGGATATTCAGGAATTCCATAGCGAATTGCCTCCAGAAGAAATTATGTCTGTCCAGACCGACTATAATGCCGATGCAAAGAAGCACAAGTTCTTAGACTTGAACAAGCCGTTATTGATGCAGGTTTACTTTGGAGGCTTTTCCAAGGAATTTTACTTGGATCAGGTGCATAGGCCCAGACATTACGGGAAGGGATCGGCCCCTTTGTTCGGAAACTTCCTTGAGGGCTTGTCGTTGACTCCATGGTGGGTTGTTCCTACCATTTGGTTGCCTCCTAACATGTATTTGTTCTACCTTGGATGGAACGGTCAGTCACACGTCACGGCGTTGAGCTTGTGGGCATGTGGGCTCTTTATATGGACTTTAGTGGAATACTGCTTGCACAGATTCCTCTTCCACTTGGATGGGTACTTACCAGACCACCCTGCAGCATTAACGTTACACTTCTTGCTCCACGGGATCCATCATTACTTGCCAATGGACGGCAAGAGATTAGTGTTACCTCCAACCTTGTTCTGCGTGTTGGCCTATCCATTCTACAAGCTTGTTTTTGGCATCTTCCCATACTACATGGCCTGCTCCGGGTTTGCTGGGGGTACTCTTGGTTACATCATGTACGATTGTAGTCATTACTTCTTGCATCACTCGAAGTTACCTCTGTACTTACAAAGAATTAAGAAGGTACACTTGGAACACCACTACAAGAACTATGAGCTTGGTTTTGGTGTGACTTCGGACTTCTGGGATGTCATCTTTGGCACTGAAATTGTAAGGACGTTTGAGAAGAGAGCTTAGGGTGGAATAGCTAAGGTTTAGAATACGTGTAATTATTTGTTTATTTGTTTAGTTGCCAGGAAGGAAGGGATATGACTGTTGAGACCTTGAGTATATAATAATTTCAATAAATACGTCAGACTCAGATTATGTAGTAGTAGTTTCTACATTGAAGCAACTTTGAACTACACGCGATCGTTGTAAGACAGTACTCGATAGGAACGTATTAAGAACGAACGCTGGTAGTTTGGTTGTGATCATATTATGTAAGTATCCTCATCTATAGCTAGACTAGGCACAGAAAGGGCCCTCTGTTCTTGTTGGTTCACGGCGAAGTGGCCAGGAATTTTCCTCGTAGACTTGAGCTTCTTCCGGGATATGTTGAACTTGTTTTCCCACGAAAGGGTTTGCAACCGTTCACGAACCTCTAGCAGCTTCAAAAACACTTGCCTCTTAGCTTGCATATTGCGGTAGAACAACTCTTTCTTTCTCTGGGTTCGTACCTTGTAGTTTTGGTATGATAATTGTGACCTGCTGTCAGGAAGTTTCCTCTTCTTGGAACTTATTTCGTCCACAAAGGTTTCGTAGTCGAATACAGGAACGTCAATGCTATCTTCATCTGATGCCTCAGTATCTTCAGAAGAAGACTCAACATCATCCGGCAGCCTTGATTGTGCGCTTTTACTCGTTTCCGAGCCGTTCGCTCTTTCGTACTCGTACTGGTACTTATAGGAAAACAAATTGTCGAGCCTGGTGTAGAGATCTCTATACCACTGCACATCTATGGTCTCATTGGCTTCAATATCTGCGTTTAGCTTGGAAATAAGCACGTCTAGCCAATTCATAAGCTTTTTCCCGTGCCGGCGCGTTGCTGCCGCCAATCTCGTCTCCACTAGGTTATCTATTACGTCGTCTACTTGCACAGTAAGTTGCTCCACCATGGCCCCGATAAGATGGTCTTTAATCTCAACTACAGGCATCGAATTGCTTGAAAGTTTCTTCGCTTTGGCGACCTTCAACTTCTCGTGAACTTTCTTATATATATTTCTCTCAATTAGCGCCCTGAGCTCGAGCTTCAAGTCTTCCTCGGGCGACGTTATTCGCTCATTTACTTTGACGCCATGGATAAGCTTAACCCGCGTGCATTCAGGAAGCGGATCTTTCTTCCTTTCAATAGATAGGGGATCTGTTTGCATATAGGTAGCCTCTGTTTTAGGATCTGGAACCGTGTCGAAGGGCTGCGGCCAACTGGACCACTTCTCTCGCGGGTATATGGGGTCTACTTGGTGAAGCAAGTATGTGGAATAGAGATGGATGGCCAAATCATGGGTATACTCGTCCTCAAAGTTTTCTAGAATGGTGCTTATTTCTCTCTGGTTCGCCATGGCGAGGTATGATTGGATATGCGGGTTTCTAAAGCTAAAGGTAGCGCTCTGTTATGGAGGTCAGATTAAGAAGGTAGGACGTTCTATGGCTCAAGGCTGAAGGAGGTTGTTATGGATCTAGGAAGCAAGAAAATTCAATGGGGGTTGACTCTTAACGGTAAGTAAAGGTAACCAGTGGGTCGCTATGGTTTTCGGAACGCGAATACAGAACGGGGCAGGCTTCCATGGTGGAGTAAAGTTAGGGGTGGTTTGTTATGGAGCTTAGGACCAACTTGGTTGCAAAGGTCCTGCATACAAGCAATACATTGTCTAAGGGCCCAAGGTAGTGATCCAGCTTTTTCCAGGTTCGAGTTGGAAGGGAGAGTCCTTGATTGATACGACCAGAAGAGTATTTGGCCACTCCACAGACCAGCCACCGGGATCTTAATTCACGCGCTACAAACTTAGCATCTTAGCCCTCTTTATTTCACTAGCTAGGCTAGGGCTTGTTTCCTGCATGTGGAACTCCCGATGCTGCATGCTGCTGCTTAGTTGCTGCTCAGACGGTGTCTGGAAGCTGACCATTTGTTGAAGTTCCTAATCGAATATAAGCGCCATTCGACCTACACTGTCTACCACATCACCCTAAGCCATTGTCGCGTGCCAGAGCAAATTTGAGCCCACAGTCCTGCTTCCTTCCCAACCACTGGCACCCATCACATCCCGCCATATACAGGATCCTTCACACAGTCATCTCTGCACAGTCATCTCCAAACAGTCACGTGACATTAAAATTTTTCGTTTGCCCCCCCCTCCCCCCATCAAGACTCATCACTTTACGACTACCACCTTTTTTTAACTCTTCTCCTTTCTCTTGTCTCTTTCTTCTCTTTCTCTTCTCCTTCTCCTTCTCCTTCTCTCTCTCTCTCTCTCTCTCTCCTCTCTTTCTCTCTTAACCCTCTTAAAGCATGGAATCGTATCAAACTAAATTTCTTGACTCAGCCTTAGAATCCTCTACGCTCAAGTTTGGCTCTTTCACCTTGAAGTCTGGCAGACAGTCGCCTTACTTCTTCAATTTGGGCTTTTTCAACTCGGGAAAGCTCTTATCTGAATTGGCCACTTCTTACGCGCACGCGATCATTAAAGCCGGAATCAAGTTTGATGTTATTTTCGGTCCTGCTTACAAGGGGATCCCACTCTGTGCTGTCACCGTAGCCAAGTTGGCTGAGTTGGACCCTGAGAACTACTCTGACATTGGTTATTCTTTCAACAGAAAGGAAAAGAAGGACCATGGAGAGGGGGGCTCTATTGTTGGTAGCTCTTTAGAGGGAAAGAGAGTTTTGATCATTGACGACGTCATGACTGCTGGTACTGCCATTAACGAAGCGTTCGAGATCATCGGACAAGAGAAGGGTGAGACCGTTGGCTGTATCATTGCCTTGGACAGACAGGAAACCACCAAGGATTCCGACAAGTCTGCAACGCAGGCTGTTCTGCAGAGATACGGCATTCCTGTCGTTTCCATTGTTACTTTGAGCGACATCATTGCTCACTTGAGTGACAAGGTTACACCTGAGCAGTTGGCCAGTATCAAGGAATACCGCTCCACTTATGCTCCTAAATAGATAGTGAGAAGTTAAAGATATTACAGATGAGATTAGAGTTGTGTAGAAGTTCTTAGAATTGTTCTGTGTGGCTGCTGCTTAGCTGGAGCTTGTCTGTTGGCTGTGCTTTAGCAGTCAGTCGTTCAGCTGCTCAGCAGTTGCTCCTCTCTTCTGTGTGCCCTGCTATATAGCCAGGCAGTCGCCGTAGTTTAGTTGCAGCTTTTCCGTTCACTGAGCTTCAGCTTTTCCGTTCACTGAGCTCCAGTGGTCCCTCTCCCCAGATGCCCACCTTCCATTGTATACGCTCAAGGCTGTCCATGTAGCTGCCCAGCTCATCTGCAGATCATCTCTCGAGCGCTCGATATCTCATCTCTCCAGCGCTTCATAGCTCATCTCTCGAGCGCTCGATATCTCATCTCTCCAGCGCTTCATAGCTCATCTCTCGAGCGCTCGATATCTCATCTCTCCAGCGCTTCATAGCTCGTCTCTCCAGCTCTAGAGCTCATGCACGAGTACAACCTACACCTAATACTTAGAATACGACTAATATTCATGTGATATGTAGCTATTTATTAGTGATGTAGCTATTTATTACTGACGTAGCCTCTAGCTGTCCAGCACTGCATCCTCCTTTAGCGTTCCAACACTTCACTCCTCTTGAGTTCCGCTAACCCCTAATCTTCATCACCTTCTTCTTCATCTTGTTCGCATTCGGCACCTTGGGAGCTGCAATCTGCTCCACCTCCGGCTCGTAAATGCCCTTCGTCATCGGATGCTTGATGCTAAGCGGCGAGTGCACCGGCACAATGCTGTTCATTCTGAAACCCTTCACCTTAGGCACGTCATGTGGCTCGAAATCACCGCCCACCTCATACTCTCTGGGCAAGGGAATGCCACTCTTGGGCCCAATGCTGTCCAAAGTGGTTGGATGCGATATAAGATAGTCTGCAATGACGTCCAAGAGTTCCCTCTTGGTCTTGAACCGCAGATCTTGGGGCGTTCCGTCGTCCTTGATGAGTACGCGGACCCGCCCTGGGTTCCCAAAGTCCTGTGGGTGTGTCTTATCAAGCTCCAACATACACTGGAGGAAAAGGTGACGGCATGCGTCGGAAATCGTCTTGGCTAGCGGATTGTTGACCGCTTTGCTGGCACTCACCCTTCTGCCCTCCTTGTGGGACCGGTTCTTGTCGAAGTAGCAGGGATAGATAAGCTGGAACTTCTTGAGGTGGTTGCGCTCTTCTTCTGAGAACTTGTTGGGATCAACAATAGAAGGATGGTTCTTCGAGTGTGCTGCCTGATGGGGTGGTTGCGTCTGTTGGGAGGGTTGTGAAGTTTGCACTGTGGGTGTCTGGATGGGCGCTATGGGCGTTCTGAGCTGCGGATCGAACTGCGCAATATCCATGTCGATATCGATGTCATCGTCGTCGACTTCTTCCAAGACGGGCCTGTTAGACATTTCTGTGCGATATTGGGATGTTTAAATGGGTTTCTGCCGCTAAAACTGGCTCCTGCTTTGTCTCTAAAGGCGGTGAACTGGCGAGTCCGTCCGCTCGTTGAAAAATTTGGCCCCAAAACGTAACGCGGACTATATGCAGGCACACGATAAACGGTGTGTGCGACTTTTCCGCCCAGCAGCGCTCTAAGCAGCAGTCCCCAGCAGCAGACAAGCACTTTGGGAGGGCGGTATTAGGGGTAGATTATTGTCTTTTCCTTGATTTTTTCGCATCAGCTTCTTCATGAACGACACATCTCAGGTGTTGTCGGATTGCTTGGCGCTTTTCTCATCGCCCGCGCACGAAAAGTACCCCAGTCTGGCCAGGGGCCTGCTCAACTCACATCCAGACATCCAGTACTTCAAGGACGTCAAAGATAAAAACCACTATGAGTACCACAAACTGAAAAATATCACCGCCAATGTAAGCCATAGTGCCCAGCTGAGGCCCAGTAACGTCCAGATCGCGATTCTGAACGTTCTTGGCCCCCCGAAGCTGGTGCAACCAGCGGCGGGATCCATGGAGGTTGGTAGTGGGCATGCAAGAGTTGGCGCACCGTTCAATCCACACGACAGAGCATCGCTTTTGAACCGGTTAGCTTCGTTCACGGTGCTCAACTGGAAGATACCCGACTTGGGGCTCTCGCAAAATGACTTAAACGAGCTTACTTGTGCTATAAACGGATGGAGATGCCCCAAGACAGGCGCTAAGAATTCGCTTTCTTGCACGTACTGCCATGCGGTGTTGCAGCTCAAGTTCAATGATTCCACCAGCTCCAATTCGGACTATTTCCCGTTCGATTTCGACGGCGATGACTATATGGAGCTAAATGTTGCGTTGGCGCAGAGCTACCTCAAACAAATCCGGAGTGCGGGCCACGAGACCAGCTGCCTCTGGCGGATCTACGAGACGCCGCTCGAGGGTGTATATTACCCGAGACCATACATCGACGAAACCAGTGTAGAACTAGTGGACGAATACTTGAGGAACCTCAAGGCGCTTACAGATAACAGCGGCCTCGTGGTGGAGTTGAGGCCGTGGTTCACAAGCAACTCTGTCAACTTTACCGTAGGTACCTCTGTTGACGAATTCATCAGCAAGTCCAATGCTCTTCTTATAGACCGGTACTATAAAGAGGACCAAGAAAACTCCTACTACGATATCCAGCTAAACTCGAGCATTCCCAGGTGGATGTATCGCATAGCAACCATGGGCTGGAGCTTGCACGTACAGTACTTCTCGCGGGAGTACGTGATTCTCTTGGTGTGCTCCAAGTGCAATAGCAGAGTGTTCTTGCCGCAGAGCCAGAAACAAAGTCCCGCTGAACTCAATTTCTCTCCCTCCAGAGTGCTCACTCCTTGCAAATACCCAGCGTATATTCCGACCAACGACGTCAGCATCTACGACGAGGAAGAAGAGCTCTCGAAGATCGACATAGCGGCTGACCACAAGCCATGGTGCTGCTACCTGAAGCATTACCTGCACAATAAGACTTTAGAAGATTTCTTGCTTGAAGTTGTATTGAAAGAGACCGAGGGCCCATCGAGGCCAAACAAACGCAAAACAAATCTGGAGATCTCCGAGAATTTGAACAGGTTGAGTAAGCTAAGGAAGGTGTATTTCGATCAACCTTAAATGTATCTATAGCCCACTATTCTTTCTTACGTAGTAAGTGCATAGTACTACTTGGTTCTTCTGTGACCTTATATGAGATCGTATCCCGAATAATTCAAGCGACTGAAGGCGTCTTTGAGCTGCGAACCTTAATTTACCATCTTCTATAACCCGTGATGACATATCTTCAGCATGTATATCTATTAGCGGTTTTAGAAGTAAAAAACCCAGTGATCACCAACTCCTCGAAGGGTTGAATAAACCAAAAAAATCTGAATGTTAAACGTCATTCTGCCACTAATTGACCCATTTTGTCTTGTACGTCCTAAAGTTTACCATCAGTGGAAAACATGTACACTACGTACTTCCTGTCATGATTCACTTGGCTGTACGCAATATCAATTGACCAAAAGTATCAACCAGTATTTATTAGCTTTACCAATTCTGTAATCATTTATAGAAATACGGCGCACTTTGGGCTGTAAACCAAAGTAAACCAAAGTGTTGGCCGTATGCATCCTCCTACAGAATTCACTAGTCTAGTCCAATATTACGCACCAGCTGTATTCATTACACAACATTTCGTACAAATTCATATAATCACCTCTCAAGTATAGATTACTTGTAAGTCATATGCCATGCTCTCAAGTTGGGGCTACATTATTTCGTTATATTCATGTATTCGTCTTATTAGTATATCGTGCTTCTACCTCATATTATATATTTATCAAGTTGGAGGGGTGCTGAAATCCACAATCTCAATAAAAGTCTCGCGGTTGTCGTTTGCACTCCTATCAACAGCTGCAACACAACGACAATAGTCGAATCTGACTTGCCATATGCACCCGGTGATATCAGCTAGTAAGTCTCTGACAAATTTCCCAGTTTTAATATCCCAAAGCTTCAACATTTTCTCGCTTCCACTGACAATCCTAAGGTTGTCGTGCTGGAAGCATGTTATGGCAGCAGTGTGACCCTCCAACTTGCTCAAGTTTCGACCAGTTTCTGGATCCCATACTCTTAAAGTGGCATCAGCAGCTGCAGAAACCAAGTATTCTTTAGAAAGTTCTAAAAGCCCAACGAGTGACAGGTGGCCCTCCAACGTATATAATAATCTTCCCTTTTCAAAATCCCAAACATTAATAGTAGCGTCCATGCTTCCCGAGTAACACCTTTTGTTATAAAAATCCAAAGCTGTGGAGTATATCTTGTTTTGGTGACCTCCCAAGATGTGTTTACATTTACCTCCATCCAACAAGTCCCAAACTCTCACGGTTGTGTCGTATGAACCAGAAACAATGATATTTCCGTACCCTGATACTGATCTCACGGAATGCGTATGCCCAGACAACACGGCAACCAAGTAAGGGTTGTCCAAGTCGTTTGATCCACTTGTTTCTACTTCTATAGGGTCGGACTTGTTGTCATCTTCTTCAGTGTCGTTTTCGTCAACTAATGGTAATCTCCAAACATGCAAATTGTGATCTCTCGAGCCGGTTACCAACAACGGCGTTTGAGGGAACATTATGTCTTCCCCATTGTCGTCAGTGCCGATTTTTACAGGGTGCAATATGTCTAAACATCTTACAGTGGAAGTGTGGCCCCTAAACACTTGAGTGCACTTCCCGGTCTTGATGTTCCATACTCTAACCGTTCTGTCGGTGGAGCCACTCACCAAAGTATTGCCAGTATACTTTAATGCCCAAACTCCACCTTCATGACCTTTCAACACCTTCAACAACTTCCCAGTCTTAGAACTGTTAATGTTGATCAATTTGTCGTCTACTCCGGTAATAATCTTTTCGTCATCATGCTGTAAACAAGTAACCACGTTGGATCCGTTGGTGCCATGTCCTGGTACGCTTATTCTCTTGGGCTCATATTTAGGATCCATCCACCTGTTCAAAATTATTCTTCTTTTCTTGAAAAGCAATTGAACATAGTTTAGGTTGGGAGAGTTTGGCATCGTGGACCATTTCTTGAGCTCTTCCTTCTCGTTCTCCAACTCTCTTTCAATCTCTTCGTCGCCGCTCACCAACTTGTCACGTTTCAATAACTCAGACCAAATGCCCGAGCTGTTGATGATTCGGTTCCAGTTGGAGCATACTCTAGCAAGAGAGCAGACGGTTTTGTAGTCGAGCTTCTTTAGGATGTTGTAGGTGATTTCTAAGGGCAAGTTTGACATTAAGTCTCGCTTTAAGCTCTGTCTGATGATGTCATTAAACGATGAAAGGGTTGATCTTCTGACATTTTGAAGCAACTTGAAGATCAAGTGGTTCTTGTTATTCTCATTGAGATGCCCAGAGAGTCCCATCATCATGTTAACTAACTCTACTTGTGTCACAGGTGCCGAGTTTGGCAGGAGTTTGAAGTTTGTAGGGTAAGCGTTTGAGTTAGATGTGGCTATTGGGGTCACGTCCTTGGTGTAGGACAGAACAGGGGAGGCACTTGGAGAGGGCAAGGGAAGCAGAAGCTGTTGGTTAAGGTTCTCTTCCTCCTCTGTGACCACTTCTCCCGTGATGTCGGAGTCCTCTTCTATCTCGGATATAGGGGTATTCGAAGGAGAGTTGAATGCAGTGGGGGTTCTGGGCACAGTTACCTCACCGATGCTGGTAGATATGCCAGCGCCAGCGATGGTAGAGCCAGAGACTAGGGCTCCTGCGGCAGGAGCTGATCCTAGAGCGGGTGCCCCAGTAGACACACCGGCGTTCAAATTGGAACCGCTAGTATTATTTACAGTGGCCTCGCTCACCTCGCTCATGGTGAGGCGTCTCTTGGGCGGGTGGACTAGTCTGTTCTCTCTCAACAGGGCCAAAATCGACCCGTTGTTGGAAACCATGCTGCTCGTGTCAGTATCACTGGTCATAAAATAGTCGCAGGACTCTGTGCCGCTCTCTTCTTCCTCACCCAACGTCCAGATACGCTTTCTCTTGGTTGGATCTACGCTGGCGGAAGGTGCAAAGAGCTGGGTGCTCGAGGGGGTCTGCTTGGGGCCATCCTTGGACCCGCTCCAGAAATCGGAGAGTTTGGATTCGGGGTCACTGAGCTTGAAGTCGTACTGGGCGACGATACCCTGAAGGGGGAACGTGCTCGGCTGGTTGGCCTGCGGGTTCAGCACGCGCTGAGTTGGCTGAAGTGCCAGCTGATTCACTTGGTCGGACATAGTCAAGGAGCCGCCGGGAATATCTCTTATCACTGAAAGCGATGTGTACTCTGAACCGTAGCGGAGATACTAGTGCTTTGGCGATGTTTTGGAGCAAAAATTGCTCTACTTTTCGTGGTGCTGTGTGGACTGCTGCCTACGGCTGGGGGGCTACCCAACGGGAGCGCACTAACAAAAACTAGGGTGGTACAAAGGGCTACGTAAAGACAGACTTGTGGCGTGTCTACGGAGCTGAATTTGAAGGAAGATTTTCCCCGAGCTGTAACTTATGCAGGGAAATACTTAAATTGCCAGGATCTTGTCTCTGATGTGGATATCCGATGGGTGCTAAACGGAACACTGGTCTAATTGTTTATCCTGGTTGAGTCAAAAGGCACGATGCAGAACGGGCCAAAAAAAAAAAAAAAAAAAAAAAAATTAACCAAAAAATAAAAAATAAAATAGAAGCTAAACATGCAGAGGGTGTGCCTCACTGCTGGGAACAGTTGGGCTAAGAATAGGGGCGGGTCTGAGTTGACAGTGTACACTGGAGTGGCCAGTGGGAGGTCTGAATGGCCGAATATATAGGGCTTCCCGACGGTACGGACCCTGAGCTAGGCACTGGAGTGGGCATGTTTGGTGGTGGTTGGAGCGGCTCACTGGTGCTATGTACCGGATCACATGCAGGGTGGAAGATGGTTGCAGAATTGCTGTAGCCGGTGGAGGGTACTGGTGGAAGTGTGGGAGGAGGTGTAGGAGCTACGGTAGTGACATTTTTGGTGGTCTGTGCATGGTAGAGCTGCTGCTATGCTGCTGGTCAACTACTGGCCCAGTTTCTCGCTTCTTCGATTCCAGTTTCCTCGATTCCTCTGGTGCTCTGCTGACGTTCTGAGGTGTCGTCCTGTATATGCGTAGTGTGACTCTGCTATGTAAACAGTACTTCGCTAGAACTCGCTAGAACTATGCCAGCACTGTGTGAAACTATGCTAGAACTACGCCATCTAGACATCTTGAGCTATGCTGCTACTGGCTATAAGAGCCCACTACTCATTTCACGCTTCAAAGCCCAAAACCTATCGACTACAGTTCAACTACACTCGTTATACTACTCTAATAACCTTCATTCTTCATAGTACACTATTCACAAAACTCCACATCTTACTCTATTAATGGCTCAATCTAAACTTCTAAATGTTCTTGATTAAAATACCTGGTTCACCTGGAATGGCTTGCTCAACCATCTTCTTGGCAGTGCTGGTGATTTCAACTTCTTCTCCGGTAACAACGTTCTTACCCTTGTCAGCACCATTTTCAACAGCAATAATTTCCAATTCGCTAACGTTGATAGCAGCTGGAGCCTTTTGGAGATTTCTTACGACACTCAAGACAACCTCGATTTCGTTAAAGGTCAATTCTCTGTTGAAAACAATTTGAGGGTTTTCAACGGATAATCTTTGCTTTAAAACAGAAATGAAAGGCATAGCACGCTTCATGTCCTTACCAGTTCTTTCCTTAATCAACTTGTTGTCGTTTAACAAGTTCAATTCGTACAATTCCTTGACCAAAGAAATGTAGCTATCTTGCCACTCTGGGAATGAAGAAGAAATGTAAAGACTCAATCTGGCAGGTTTGCTCACATCCACTTCAGATGGCTTACCACCCTTCTTCTTCTTTAAGACGTTACCTTCCAGCTCACGAATAGATCTAGATAAAGACCTAACATATTCGTAAGAATCTGAGATGACCTTGGAAATTTCCTTTCCAGCTCTTGGGAACTTGGCATTTTGGACAGATATCTTGTTTCCTAATACTTCTTGGTAGATGTACTCAGCAAAATGTGGAGCCACAGGTGCCAACATCAAAGCTTGAGTCTCAATGTATTTAAGGACCAAGTCCTTGTGCATACCAATATTGGTCGAGACGGAGTCTCTATAGTAATCTCTGGCAGTTTGGTAATCGAACAATCCAGTCTTTAAACCAGCCTTATAGTGAGTCAAAGAAAACAGTTCATAGGTCTTTTCAATCAAATCGTTCATTTCGTTATCAAAAGCCTGGTCGAAGAAGCTGTCCAATGGACCAGTTCTTAATGTGTCCTTCTTAGAAATAATATCTTCACACCATTCCTTTAAGGTAGTCAATCTCAAGATAGCGGCATTGGCGTTTTGTTCATCGAAGTTAGCGTCTTCCACAGCATCTCCAGCATCAGCTAAGGCAATTCTAGCTGCGTCAGCACCAAACTTCTTCACCAAATCTTCCAATGTCATGAAGTTACCAGTAGACTTGGACATCTTGGCGTTGTTCAACAACAAGTGACCATTGGCACGGATACCCCTTGGCCAGAATTCCTTCTTGAAAATGGTGACATGACTGTAGATGAAGAAAGTCAAGTGATTAGGGATCAAATCCTTACCAGAAACTCTGGCATCTAATGGGTAAAAGTACTCGAATTCTCTTCTCATTTCCTTCAAGTGGTCAATTGGGATATCGGTGGTGATGTCTTCTCTTCTGGTGAAGATGTAGTCGAAAACTTCATCGGTAAACTGCTCAACCTTGAATTGGAACTTACCAGGCTTGGCACCATAGTAGTCTGAATGTATGAACCTAGAGATGGTGTAGTATGCCATGTAGATGGTTGAATCACTCAAGGATTCAATAAGATACTTCTCATCCCAAGGTAATCTGGTACCCAAACCGAAGTTTCTGGTAATGGCCCAGTTCTTCAACCAGTCCAAGACACCTTCTAACCCGTGTCTGGTTTCCTTAGTGAAAGTGTTCATATTGTGTAAGCATTCAAGTGCTTGGGACTTCCATGATTCTTCACCGTAGTCGATGTACCACTGGTCTTCCAAGGAGACGATACAGTCGTCTCCTGATCTGGAGATAACCACACTTTCTGGTTCACTGTAGAGGAAAATTTCGCCAGCAGCAAGCATGTCTGCCTTGATCTTTGGCTTGGCTTCTTCTACCTTTTCACCAGTGTACTTACCATAAGACATCACACCATTGTAGTACCCTTCCTTGTAGGCGGCAGTCTTAGCAATGGCCAACTGGACAGTATCCTTAGGAGATTGGATCTTGAGCTCGTCGATAAGGAACTTGGCACAGTGGTCACCATACTTCTCAGTTCTGATGACACTGACCGAGTCAACGATGACCCAGTCTTTCTCAACACCGTAGTATTCGGGCTTGTTAGCCAAGTCCAAGGAGGTTATGTAATCGTCAGGGGAGTCTGAGGGGACACAAGTGACTACACCGGTACCCTTGGTGGCCACGACACTTTCCATAGGTAAGACCCTCAAGTTCTTGGCTACAGCCTGAGGAGCTTCGATCTTGGACCCTACAAGGGCTTTCCCGTTGATCACAACCAAGGCATTGTGTTCACCTCTCTTAGGAGTAAGCTTCTGGTACGACATATTCTTGAATGCTCTCTCGGTACAGATAAAGTATTCGTCGTTGCCGGCATCGAAGATACCGTAGTCAATCTTAGGGGAGACAAAACAACATGTTTGTCCGTACAAGGTCTCTGGTCTCAAACTACCAGCAACTAAGTAGGTTTTCTTGCCGGCGAGGTTCAACTTGTGCTCTTCCAAGAGTTGGAGGGCAGCTGGTGCAAATTCAGTCACTTCAATCTTGATCCCGATGTACTCTTGAGGGTTCACACCTTCTCCAGACTGTCTGTCGTGGTCAAGACAAGCCTGGCCGTCCTTCTCGGAGTAGATGGTGTATCTTTCACCGAACTTAATCTTACCACAGTCTCTCAATCTGTTCACTTGCCACCTGACAAAAGCGTCGTAGAACGGGTTGGCAGGCGTGGTGACCATCGAACGTCTCCAGTCGACTCTGAAACCAAACTCTGTCACATGCTTTTGACACAATTCGGGGAAATAACGTAACCAGTAGTCTGGGTCCGCAAACTTGGGGATTTCGGACTTGGGGATCCCGGACTGGAGCATGATCTCGAACTGGTACTTACCTCTGCCTTGTTTGGCGACGGCCTTGGACTTTTTCGCAGTGAACTTGGTTACGTCTTCTCTGGCGGCAGCCTTGGCAGTAGCGGCAGCAGCGGCAGCGGCGGCGGCAGCAGCTTCTTCCTCTGCATCTTCCTTTGGAGCTCCGGCGAAGTCTTCACCAAAAAGTTCCACTTCTCTCTTCACCTTGTCGGCAGCTGCCTTGATGGGCATCCCAGTACAGTGGAATCCCAAGGGCATGAGGGCTCTCTTCCCGTTCATTCTCTCGAAACCGGTGGCAAATTCAACTTTAGATAACGTGAAAGCATGTCCGGCGTGCAAGGTACCGTTCATATATGGGTACGCCATACAGGAGAAGAACTTTGGGTGTCTCTTTCTCAACTCTTCAGGATCATCAGTGGGGTCTTCTTCGAAGGTGGGGGAATTCACTTCAAAATACTTCTCTGAAGCCCAAACTTTCTGGTATTTTTTCTCTATTTCAATAAGAGCATCACGACGAGCTGTGTTTTCCAATTTTAAGCCCGAACTCATGGTGTTAGTTACTTATTGTGTGATAAGAAGAGGCTGGAGGTGGTGAAAAATTTTGCGTAGCGCGGAGGGCCAAAGAAATAAGGCTGCAAGGAAAGGTCGTGCATGCAACAGTAGAGTCATAGGGCCGTGTAATACCGCCAGACCACAATCTAGTCACCGAGGGAAGGTAGAGGGAGGGTCTGGGTCGGCAATTGACGCGAGGCTAGGACCAGCGGGTTGCTCCAGGATTGGACGGAGACCGATGCAAGGGATTGGACCGGCGACTGTAGCAGGTGGTGGAGCCGGCGAATGAGGCTACTGGCTGGGGATGCTAGTGCGTGCGATTCTGCCATGTGAGGAGAGGCACGGACGAGTCTCCGGAGAATGTGTACTTTCTCCACACGAGGAGGATTTTTTTATTATGACGAGAGAAATGGGGTGCTAGTTGTCTCTGTTCTGTATTAGTCAGCCATCGGTCGAAAGACGGTAAGTTTATTTATGATGTACCAGATGAGGTAACTGTAGCGCGCTCTGTGTATACGATCAACTCTCAGTCGGTAGATGTCTATTGATAGACTAGATGAGTTTAAACCGTAGTTCTCTCTCCATTGGTCAACCATCAAGATAGACTACTTAAGCGTAGCTCTCTTCTGCTTACGACGACTTGGCACCCTTCTATTGAGAGCACTATTGATTCTCTGGTAATCAGATTAACATAAATATTTTAGTTTGGATATATTTGTATTCTTAAGAGAATTCTTATGGTGACCAGTTCTTCTACTGCGACATCAGATAGTAAGGCTAGCCAGTCCAAGCTGTCGAAGAGATATAGTCACTACTACAGTCATCTTACGGGTGTGCCACCATATTTATTCTTGGGTATTTATGTTCTTTTCGTTGTGCTAAAACGATGGCTAAAACAGCGCAAAGCTGTTTAGAAGCCTGTAGGAATTCTTACCCTTAGATCGCCCTTAGCCTTCTCCTTACTTTTTTTTCCATTTCTTCGCTACCGAAGCAGGCATCATCAACTTTGGCTTCTCCACCACAGTCTTCTTCTTGATGTCAAAGTACGACCCGACTTCCACTGTCCTTCCTTCAACTACTTTACCAGAAAGTATCAAAGAAGCCTTTCCAGAATCTGTCACCTCCTCAAATTCAACCAAAGCTGCATTCTCTTGAGGGCGCAACTCCACCTTACTGATCTTCCCAACAGCACCAGCAAATCTACTAACTTGTTCCTCGCTGATGGTATCATCAAGGTTCAATACACTGATGGTTCGGGAAAAGTCAAATTTCACCTCCTTGTTCTCTATTCCTTTCTTCTCTTTTGCAATTGATACTTGCACCTTCCTTTCCATAATCATGCAGCCATTCTTGGCCAAGGCTCTCTTTGCTGAAACTGCCGACTTAAATATAACGAACGCGAACCCCAAGTTCAAGTTCATACGGTTCTCTTTGCTATTACCCTGTGGAAGTACCACTGCCTCGATATCCCCATATTCGGAGAATTCGTCTTCTAGAACTTCTTTTGAAACTCTTTTGAAATCCAAGTTTTGAACAAAAATCTCCCTCTTTTCTTCTATTGCATTGCTTTTGCGGTTCTGTTTCTCTTCTGGGTTAGAAATCTTAACAACTAGCCTATAAGACTTTTCGTCTAGTTCGTCTTTCAACTCTTTCCCATTAAAAGTCTCCACTGCAAGTTTGGCCAATTCTGCACTAGCATACTCCACATATCCGAATCTACGAGTCTTGTTGAATTTCAACGAGGGGAAGCGGACACTCACTACATTTCCAATCGAGCTGAATAGCTCTTTTAAAGCGTCATGGCTCATACTAGGAGGAAAATTAGTAATCCAGATTGTCGCAACAACTGCTCTAGAGACGTTAATTACCTGACCGTCTATCTTCTTGAGGTTTTTCGTCATAGCTCCGAGTAATTCCTTTTCATTCGAAAATTCTACTGTTGCTTGCGGGAGTTCGTCGTCTTCAGCCTGAATCAATTTAATCTCTCTTGGTTCTCCACAGTCCTTGAAGAACTGGGCTAAATTCTTTTCGGTTATACCTAAGGGAAGATTGGTAGCTCTTATCGTAAACATTTCTCTGTTTCTGGGCTTTTCTTTACTTTCAGTTCCAACTTTCAGCCGCTTCACTTCTATCTCTTGATCATTCTCAGCTTCATTCTCCCGTGGCCGCTTCAGTTCTATTTTCTTTTCAATACGACCTTGCTCTGCAATATCTAGCTGTCGATATACTTCTAAGCTGACTAAAGTGAATACAGAGTTTGCTTTTAAAAGACTTCTTTTGTACTCTTTCAAGTCGAAGTGCAATTGCTTCATATTTAACCATTCCAGGATGATTTTCTCAGGTATATCTATATTGACTGCGTTGTCTATTGCAGTTTCTAACATTTGAGCTAGTTGGTCCATGGGGGCTCCATATTTTTTCTGGCATTCACAAGCATACAACCAAATGTCAGCTTGGTTACCGAAACTCCCCAAGAGCTTTTCTAGTAAAGATTTGCTACTCTCCAAGTCTTCCAATTCTTCGAAGATCAGAATGGACGTTTTCTCTACTGTATGGAAAGCATCATTATTCCTGGTCGCATGATCAACATAAGTATTTATGTCGGCGTAAAGTACATCAACAACGTCCAAGTTTTCGCCAGTTCTTGTGACAGAAATCTCAAATGTTAATATAGCAAGCGCAAGTATTTTCCATTGTACGTAGTCACTCAACTCCATTAAGTTACAACTATCAATTCTCTGTCGTGTGGTTAAGAATTTTTGATAGCCATCTTCGTTAAAGTCAATACAGTTACGCACATACTCAGCATAGCTCAAAGGAGAGTCAGGGTACTTTCTCACAAAATTGTTCAAGAAAGTTTCAGTTTCAGTTTTACTGAAGTTATTCTTTGGATCGTATATCACATATACGTAATTCAGCCAGATATTGATGTCATCTGCATGGTAGTTTGCTCTAGCAAACAAAGTGTTCATTTTCTGGGCGTCTCCATTGGAGTACTCGCATACATCACGCAAGTAGTACACCCATAAATCAATACTGGTTGGATCTTTCAACAATTTCAATTCGTGGATATCGTAGTATCTCTGTTGCTTTTTGGATTTAGAGTATATTTTGTTTGCCAAAGGCATATGTTTCAGGTAATTTTCAGGGTCCCTACTGGAAATGAAAGAGGAGAATTCTTGGAAAGATTCATCCAAGGCTTCATGCGGATAGGAGAGCCTCCGCTTCTGGAGATCAAGCAATATCTGGAAGGAATCGCTAGGATTTTTACTCTCGTAGTACAGTATTATAACCTTCCATATAATACTAGAGTTCTTGTAGTCGTAGATAGTGTCATTTAACGCTTTGTCAAATAAAGACTTAAGAGAAGGTTCATCAAACAAATCGCAGGTTATGGCCAACTCCAAGTAGGGCTTCCAGTATTCGACCACAGGGTAATCTTTCACTATATTTGAGTATATATTCAACAATGCAGTGTTCAGTTGTACGAAATCCGGCAATTTTTGGACATATTCTATCCACTCAGCGTATTCAATGGGGGTAAGGACAAAGTGCTGCAACTTCGCCATGTATATAGCTGAGAGCTGGTCCTCCGAAGAAGGCGAAGAGATTTCACTCAATCGGACCGCAGAGATCTTCCTTGCATATGTGTCGGCATGAAAGGGATCGTCCAGAGAGTCCATTACGAAATCAGGGTCTTGACAGGTATGATGGTGGAGAAAAAGAAGCGGTGAGTAGGTAAGGAATCTATAGGGCAGCGACGAAGAGGAGGGTATACGCCTACACTATGTGCAGGACAAAATACACGCACTAGGCTCGAGAGGTGCATGATGAGATGAGATGAGCTTGGATGAGATGAGTTACAGGCGAGAAGCCCATGGCCGTCTAACCTCGATTTTTAGTCAAAACGCTACAAAACCTGTCTTTGATGTGACGATAGCTCCGCATTAGACTTTTCAAGCAAAAAGGGACTGTAAATTCTTGTGTCAGCGTCCTACTAAGTTGCAAAGCTGGGCTTATATGCACACCGCAGATGCAACCATAAAAAAAAAGAGCCTACCGGAGGAAGGTGATGGTCTTCTTATAGGAGCAACAGCGCCATGGATACGAAAGGATACTTGCAGTCGTTTGGCTGGAAGGAGGGCGAAGCTCTCCAGCAAGGAGGCTTGAAGAAACCCATCTTAGTTAAGCATAAAAAGGACACCAAGGGTTTGGGAAACGGAGGCAACGACAGCGATATGTGGTGGGAAAAATTGTTTGATGGGCAGTTGAAGAGTTTGGAAGTTAGCAGCGGCAGCGATGGAAAAGGGGTTACTTTTGAACAAAATAAGGAAAGTATCAAACTGGAAATAGCAAGGGCCAATTCTCCGTTATATAGATCGTTTGTGAAAGGTGTAGGGCTAGCTGGAACAGTCGGGAAGACAGATTTTGCCAAGGTAGAAGACAAGATAGATTATAAGGAAGCCCTAAAGGATGTAGAGAAAATGACTGTGAAGAAGAAAGAGAAGAAAGAGAAGAAAGAGAAGAAAGAGAAGAAAGAGAAGAAGGAAAAGAAAGAAAAGAAAGAAAAGAAAGAAAAGAAAGAAAAGAAAGAAAAGAAAGAAAAGAAAGAAAGCATAGAGAAGAAGGAAACAAAAGTAAAGAAAGAAAAGAAAGAGAAGAAGGACCTTCAAATCAACTCATTGGAAAAGAAAGTAAAAACCGAGAAAGTGAAGAAAGAAAAGAAAGAAAAGAAAGACAAGAAAGACAAGATAGACAAGGGCTCAACAAAGCAAAAGAAAGCTCCAAAGAAAGCTGTAGAAACAGTTACTCTGGAAACTAGACTGAAGAAAGAGAAGCTTAACAAGGACAACCGATCCGACTCCCCAGAGAAAAGAAAGAGGTCTAGCGAAGAAACCACCAGAAGCTCTAAGAGAAGTAAAATATAATATCATACATAGCATTAATAGAAACTAGAACATTACATACCCATATGTAGACCCGACGAGGCTGCCTCGTGTGTATACCCCAAGCAAGAGCTGGGCCAAGTTCGTGCGCGCATTTCTCCACAGCGATATGGATCTGGAGAAATCGATAAGGAAGCGAAAAGAAAATAAGCACACCAGTACGGCTCCAGACCAACCAAGAGGCCATGTCGTACGTCCTGTCGTACTATGCACCTGTGGTGCTAGTGGTAGCGGTGTTCTGCTGGACATACTGTAAATTGATCGTGGTTGTAGGACTCAGCAGCGCAGTGTTGAGTGTGATGTGGGTAGCGTACTTTGCGGTTTACTCGTCAGTACTTCCTAAAAGCCCCCCCGCCCGGAAACAAAGGTTCCGGTTCCTAAACAGCTCCCAGTGGGTGAAGGAGACATCGTTTGTGCTCGGCCACAATAGAGAAACACTCGAGGCCATACCAGAGTCGTTTCTTCTCAGTGAAACGGTCAATGACTTCATTAACTTGATAGTACAGGAATTCATAGACGGCTGGTTTGCAAGTGTCAGCAAGAGCCACTATCTTTTCCAGGACAAGGTCAGAGATGAGCTAGCAGTGGTGGTAGGCAACTTAAAGAGCAGGTTGAAGAAAATAGACTTTGCCAGGCTCTTGGTGTCGCTGTTGCTTCCAATCGTCGATGAGCACTTCAGAAACTTCCAGCGGGCTGACGAAGCTGTCAGAGCGAAGGCAACAAACAGCGTAAGTAGTTCCAACAGTGGATACGGCAACGATGGCCTTATAGGAATCAATGATGTGAATGTGCCTGGAAGCTCTGGTAGCTCCAAGTCTACTGTATCTGCTCAAGAATATGACATAGCCATCGCTGAGAGCTACAACAGAGGAAAGCTAAACAAGGGAGTTACTGTACCCGTAAGGAAGGAGAGCGGGAAGAGCATGTCACTTGCTGTGAACCAAATGGAAAAAGAATACCTCAGGGAAAAGATCGAAGCCATTCTTCCCTACCTTCTCAGCGACAGGGAGAGTGGAAACCCCATAGTGACAACACTTATTCGAGAGATTGTGAGTTGCACAGTGCTCACCAATGTCTTCCTGATGCTAAGAGAAGGGGACTTTTACAACGTGTTGATTGTCAAGTTGATAGGAGACAACCTCAGACATAGAACCCAGGTCAAACAGTTGCGTAAGGCATTAGCTGAGCACACCGAAGAAGTACTCCCTCAATCAAATGTGCTCGCTGGAAATGATAAATATACTTCATTTCTGATTTCTACAGACTATTCTACGTTTAAGGATATGTATGAAAGTATATCTACGATAAATTCTATTGAGCAATTAAAAACCTTGGAGACGATATTCAAGTCCAAAATACCCACCAAACGAGATTTGAGCAGTTCGAAGAACAGATCCAAATTTGAGAAGCGATTGATATTGGTATTGGAAGCAATAAATTTGAAGTTGAGCCAATTGAAAAGCTCTGTGGCCAATAGCCACGACATTAAACTTTCTACCATATTGGACAATTCCACGTCGTTCAATTCTTTTGAATCGTATTTAATGGAGCAAAAAAAGTCGGTTCTACTTGAATTTTGGAAGGAAATTGAAGACATGAAGGCGCCTTTGGAGGATGCTTCCTTAGAAGATGACGAAGATGATGTTGGCTCTGAAGATATTCTTTCGCTTGGGTATTCCAACTCTGAGGAAATGGTCCGCGTGTACAGAAAGTATTTTTACAACTCCAAACTAGCAATCAAAAGATCATCTATTGAGACCATGGAAGCGTATGTGAACTATATCAGAGATATTGACAAAAGTACAACTAGGAGTGATTCAAATAGGATACATCTATATCGCAAGGCTAGAAAAGATCTTTTAAAGTTACAGAATGACATCTTCCAGAGACTCCAAGACGAAGATTTGAGCGAATTCAAGAGGTCAGAGTATTTCATCACTTTATTAGAAAAAGATGTATTTGGCATTGATAGCCAACGCGAGGAGCAGAAGAATTTAACTGCTAATGATACAAACGCCACCGGAAGTGAAAAGAAAAACAGTATGCACTTTGAAGAGAGTGAAAGTGTGGAAGAAGGGGAATCAGTGGGACCAAAAGTAATAAAAGCTGTGGAAGATGCGTTCAATGAAATCATGAAGAATTCCACCTACGATCGAGAATCCGAGGATGACCCTTCGATAAACACCAAAGCAGAATCAACTACTTCCGTAAGCATTGACTTAGAAGGCGATAATAATATTAGCAGTAGTTCAAGGACCCCTACTATGCTGACATTACATTTGAAAAGAGACTTATTTGGGGATCCGGAACCTTCTTCTATATTCGGGAGCGAATACAATTCAGGGCAAATGTCTAATAGATACTCAAAACTATTCGATGATGATGAAAGTGGAGATGGAACTGACAATGATTCGTTGAACTATGAAGCTTCGTCCCCCATGGCTAATTCGTTAGAGCTTGATCCAGATGGGAGTGGATTTGGAAACGACAGTGGTCTTCTACCATCCATGTCTCTGCTGCAAGAAGTATTCCTTGCTGCACCAGGGAATTTGAAGTTGGCTGAAGAAATTGCAAAGCTAGATGACGATATTGACAAATTAACGAAACAGTTGAACATTTTGCTTCCACTACTCAATAAGGCTGAGTTGACGAATAATGTTGGAGAATTGAAGATCCTTAAAAGGTCGAAACTTAGTTTGGATAGAGAAATCAGCTATAAGGAATTACAGAAGCAACAGTATATTGTCCAGGAAAACGATAACAGTTTATACGGAAAATCCAGGGTATCTATCCAATCTTATATTGTCGGTACAGATGGAGGTAAAGAAGTTGTACTATATATAGTTGAAGTCCAAAAGCTTTCCAATGATGATCCCGATATAGTCACTGCAGGTTGGATCGTCGCAAGAAGGTACAGTCAATTTTATAAGTTGAATGAGTACTTGAAGCTCAAGTATCCGAAAGTTGGTAACACCAAGTTTCCGAAAAGAGCAGTCCTGGTTTTGAAATTCCAACAGAAACAAATAGTTGAGTTGAGGAAGATAGCATTGGAGGAATACTTACAAGAAATAATCAACATGCCAGAGGTATGCTCTGATAGAGCGTTCAGATCTTTTCTCAGTTCAGAAAACTTTAACATTGGAAAGAATCAGATGTTTGAAAGAGATGATGTTCCAAGAAGTAGATCTACAAGGAGTAGTATAGAGTTAGTTGCGAATAAGCTTTATGGTCAAACCAAGCAGCTGTTGTTGCAGTTACAAGATCCTAGCGGCAATGCCGCCAGATCTACGAACATACCAAGTACTACTTCAAAGGGAGACTTTGCCAGTGAAGACAGTGAGTTGATCGCAAACTTGGCGGAGATGCAAAAGGAATTAAAACTGTTTGAGGGAAGCAATGACTCAGTTAAGGTTTCCTTCGTCAAGCCGATATGTGACATACTAATATCAGTGTTCAGATTGAATACCTCTAAGACATGGTTAAGAGGACGAGCGTTATTGGTGATTTTGCAACAAATATTTGGTACAACAATAGAGAAGAAGGTTTACGAATTGGTAGAGAAGCAGCTATACAGTGAAGAAAACATTCTTGATTTACTAGCAGCTTTACAGAACATAGTATTCCCCAATGGCAAGTTCAAAGATCCGCCTATAATAAGGACTCCTTACGAGCGTTCCACCACCAAGCACGAGGCTAAAACTCTATTTAAAATATTCTTTCAGGAAACATGTGCCAAGTTGTTCGGCCAGGGTAACACACTTTACGCATCCACAACGATATTCAACATGATCCAAAATGATTACTTAAACGAGCACCTACTTTTTGAGATGTTCGATGTCATAGTTGAAGAGATATTTATAGAATTGAAGTGAGTGAATGCAACTGATACTTGATTATGGCGAGCGCTAGCCACCATGTAAGCTAACAAATTTTTTTTTTTTTCCTCTGGACATGTCACCAAGTGCTCTGATACTGCCCGAGTTGCAACCTCTACCCAGTGACAGAAAGGAGGCACTGCACAGGGGATGCGTGATGACGGCCAATCTAATCAAAAATATGCATGTCAGTGACACAAAAAACGCCCGCATAATTTTGATTACATGATGCAATCCGCGGAGGTAGCCAAGCAAAAACCGGTGGTTGATTTAAAGTGACGGAGTGGCCGTTTCAAGATAATCTAGTAGTTGTCTTTTCTTGTCAATCAGACGGATTTGCGTTATATCCACTAGAATCGACAGTTCGAATATGGCAGCAGCAGATCCCTCAAATCCGCCAACTTGCCCCAGCGGGTGGTTGGCCAAGTACGACGAAAAGTACAAGACCTTTTTCTATGTAGACTTAGCGACGAAAAAGTCGCAGTGGGAGGCACCCAGCGGAACAACCTTCGGTAAGAAATCTGAGGAAGCGCCACCGGCGTACTCGACTTCAGGGTCCAGCTCCAAGCCAACTCCATCTCCACTGAGCGAATCGGCAGAGGGTAGGGGCCTCTTCAGCGGACACCACAACCAGAGCCAGAACTATCCACCACAGCAGCAGTACCCACCACAGCAGCAATACCCACCACAGCAACAGTACCAGCAACTGGGCTACGGCGGTGGCTATCCACCTCAACAGGGATACGGAGGCTACCCTCCTCAACAGGGCTATGGCGGCTACCCACCACAGGGCTACGGAGGCTACCCACCGCAGGGTTATGGTGGCTACCCACCCCAGCAGCAGTACTACCAGCAGCAACCCCAGAAGCAGAGCAGATTCGGAGGCATGGGAGGAGGTTTGGCCATGGGTGCTCTTGGAGGTTTAGCGGGTGGTGTTCTTCTCGGTGAAGCTTTGGACCACAACCTGGACCAAATGGCTTACCAAGAAGGATTTGACGACGGTGCCAACTACGACGACGGTGGTGGGGGAGACTTCTAGCCCCACACCTGAGTGGGTCCGTATAGTCGTAGCGACGCTATAGTGAAAAAATCAAAAAAACAAAAAAAAAAAAAAAAAAAAAAAAAAAAAAATAGCCAGAACCCTTAGATGTTAGCCGATTTGTATGTTTCACTCTTTAATACAAATATTTATATCAACTTTCATGTAGACCCTGTTGCTGCAAGACGGCCGGTTGTTGCAGAATTGGAGCTGCAGTGGTGGAAAGAGGCCATCAATCGCGGTCCGGCATATAAGCAGACCCACCTTGACAGATTTGGGCAGTGGGCAAGGCAGTCAAGCAAGGTAGCAGGGTTGTAGCAGGCCCAATCACATCGTTGTCGAAGAATATAGCCCGATGTCGTCGTCTTCATCGTCGTCGTTGTACTCGCAGGACTACTCTCCGTCGCACCACTTGTCGACGCTTTTCCAGTCGCCGCAGTCGTTGCGAGAGCTTCCTGCACTTTTGAACCATGTTTACCAGTACAAGACACAGCTTGATTTGGACATCAAGAGCGACATAAGTCAGTACAATTCGCAGGCTGTGAACAAGTATTGGACACCCCAGCAGCTCAGTGAGAAGCTCAAGTCGCTTTTCAACTCGA
The DNA here is from genome assembly GCA_030563865.1 of Dujonia oleophila. Classification (NCBI taxonomy): domain Eukaryota; kingdom Fungi; phylum Ascomycota; class Pichiomycetes; order Serinales; family Debaryomycetaceae; genus Dujonia; species Dujonia oleophila. Next base: position 88,554 of record JAJMKG010000034.1, on the reverse strand, counting down.
TAAACGAGACCCAGAAGAAGGCAGTCCGGACCGAGTCCGAGATCTCCGCCATGTCGGAAAACATCCAGAAGCTTGACAAGGCCAAGAAGAACTTGGTGCTCCTGATGACGGTGTTAAAGCGTCTCCAGATGCTCATATCTGCCATAGAGACCCTCACTGACACGATTTCGACGTCGTCGTCGTCGAGAGACTACCGAGAGATCCTCCTGTTGTTCAGCGTAGTGAAGGAGCTCTCGTCGCACTTCAAGCCGTACAAGTCGATCGACGAGATCGCTACTCTCAACGGGATAATCAACCGGACGCAGGCCAAGCTTCTGGATGACATATTTTCCGACTATGAGGACGCCATCCAGGGCGGCTCCGAGTCTGTGCCCAACCGTACCATCCACTATGCCGGGGAGATCTTGGAGTTGATCGAGCCCGCCAACAAGACCAAAATCATCGACTTATTTTGCAGGCGACAGCTCCAGGAGATCCAGGGGATCTTCAAGTCGTCCGACGAAGCCGGCTCGTTGGAAAATGTAAGCCGCCGGTACCTCTTTTACCGTAAGATTTTGACCAATGTGAGAGAAAACTACTTGGATACATTCCCCAAAGCGTGGGCTATTGAGTTGGAAATCACCAAGAAGTTCTGCGAGTTCACTCGCGACGACCTCAAGTTGGTGCTCAACCACTATCGGAACAATAACAGGAAATCTTCGCCGGATACCTTGCTCAATGCGTTGACTGCGACGCTCGAATTCGAGCGCTGGTTGAACACTGAGTTGTCCACGGATGTGTTCGAGCAGGTTATCCTGCGCAGCTTCGAACCGTACCTCTCGGTGTGGGTGTCGCAGCAGGATGCAAACTTGGACCTGAAGTTCTTGGAGTACTTGTCGGCGTCGAAGATCCCAGAAGAGTTTCAACAGCAGCAGACTGCTGACGAGTTTATGGAGGTTATCGCTGTGAACAATGTACCAAATATCGCTACCAGCTCCGCTGAGCTCTTTAGAACGTACCGTAGTATCATGACTCAAGCCACCAAGTTGCTGTCGGGTCCGATCTTGCTCGACCTTTCCCAGCTCTTCGTTAAATACCTCAAACAGTACGCCTCCAGGGTGCTTCAGCCCTGCTTGCCTGAGTCGGAAGCTGACGTTGTTGATGCCGGTGTAGAATCTATCAAGTACCTCACCATGGCGTTGAACACTGCAGATTACTGCTCCAATACAGCCACTCAGCTCGAAGAAAAGATCCAGGCTACCATCGACGAGGACTTGCGGGATTCCGTGAACTTTGACGAAGCGAGAGAGAGCTTCATAGACTTAATAACTCGAGCAATCACCCTACTTCTCACGAAGATTTCCAAAGAGTTGGAGTTCTGCTGGAGACAGTTTAGCAATATCAACTGGAAGGGAATGGATCAAGTCGGGGACATTTCGAGATACGTTGTTGATCTCGAAAAGATTCTTGTTCACGATAACATTAGACTCATACTTCCCTTGATTATCAGAGAAGGGTACGTTCGGAACTTCTGTAACAAAGTGGTCGAGTTGATAGTTAACTGCTATATGAACCAGTGGAAAAGCATCAAGACAGGAATTCTGACCATCAACTCTGAACAGCTCCTTTTGGACTTGGAAACGATAAAGCAGTTATTAGTAAAGCTCCCAATGTACGCTGATATCGAAGCTACTTCCAACAACAAAATTGGCCCCGTCCCTGCTAGCTATGGTAAGTATGTCAACAGCCAGACCCACAAAGCTGAGACCTTATTGAAATTACTTTTGGGAGAGGCTAAACCAATTGACGATTTTGTACTTAACTACATCAATTTGATTGGAGACAAGAGTAAATACAATTTCGGGAAAGTTCTTGAATTGAAGGGAATCCCATCGAATAATGTGGAGTACCTGCAATTCATTGATAACTTCCAACTACAGCTAAACACGGCAGAAAATAAAGACGACTTGGCAGATTCAAGTCCTATTTTGGCTCATTTAATGACTGAAAAGGAAGAACAGAGTGCTTCTTCTATGCAACTAAATAACAACAATCACGCTAATATCAGGCGACCAATACCAATTGGCGCCAAGCTGGCAAACCAAAAATCACCAATTCTAGGAGGCACTTTTTCGCCCAGTGTCCCTTCATCAATCCAGAACAATTTGAAGATTAATAATATAGAGAAAAGTTTTAGAGAATTGGCATTAAATGGAGAAAACAAGGTGAGTAAGATCAACGAGAACTTCAAGAACTTTGGCAAACTCTTTAGAAGGAATGATGAATAGCTAATATAGCATGTAATATAGTGTATAAAAGGTTAATGAAAAGAAATTTTTTTTATATAAGAAAAAATGAATTCAAAAAATTGAGTAGGTAAAGTTTGCAGCCATTTTTTATTTATGGGTCTTGTCACTTCCATGTTGTCAGTTGCTGCAAAGAAAGCTGCACATTTCAGCAACACATAAGTTAGTGCATTCCTCAGATGTAGCCTCTCCCAAACTTAGTCCCCAAAAGTCTTAAAGAGGAAAACAGGGTTTACGTCTGCATGCATAAACTTCCTTGCAGCACAGAGGACGTTCATGAGGGATTGAGAATTGCATTAACCCCTGCATTTGCTTGTGCGTCAGTACTGGAACTACTGGAGTATAAATTGAACTACAACTGCACTTATTTCAATTATTGAAAAAAATACCGAAGTAGGGAATCAGCTACCAGTGACCACAAAGGTAACTTCTTGAAGTAATATCTTAAGCCATACACCAAATAGGAGAGGATTTGACTTCTAAGTAGCCAATATCCAAAGTTTGACAGAATATATATTTAAAGATCTAAAATTCCATCTATTTAAACACTCTTCTAGTGGTAACGTTAAATTTCTAAAAAAAGTGTTGATGTATAATTTTGTTGTTTTGATAGTTGGTGGGGTTTTTTACTATCTGCAACTGTAATTTGAAAGATATAAAAATTTCAGAAGTCAAAAGTGCGCACTATGAACTTTCTTCTGACTAATACTGACTGCTATTCCTTTAAGACTACGACACAGGATGGCAGTAGTCAAAATATGCGGCTTGAAAACCGAAGAAGCAGCAGAAACAGCTATACAGACAGGAGCCAACCTCTTAGGAATGATCCTTGTTCCTGGAAGAGAAAGAACGATAGATAAAACTACCGCACTGAAAATTGTGAAGTTGGCTGGTGCTGAACGAGCTAGACTAGGAAGGAAACACCAAACGATCACTTCATTGCTCAAGGAGTTATACACCGGGGAATACTCTAAAGTGGAAGAATTCCAGTTAAAAGCAGCAGAGTTGGTTGAACAGAATGGCCCTTTTGTTACTGGTGTGTTTAGGAACCAAAGCGTAGAAGATGTATATAACACTGCGTCTGAAATAGGGCTTGATATCATACAGCTTCATGGAAGCGAAGACAAGTTGGAGTACGCCAAACCGAACGTATCTGACTTAAAATATGCTCTTATTCCTAGATTCGTATTACCCAAAGATGTTAAAGAGATGGAGAACGTTTTTCTGCAGCATTCTGACGTTCAAGATGGGATCTTGCTCCCTCTACTTGACTCTGAGGCTGGTGGGAAAGGAGAGAAGATCGACTGGAATGAAGTTGGTGAACTAAACTTCGGAAAGTATCTTCTTGCAGGAGGACTCACTCCAGCTAATGTAAATGAAGCCTTGAGCGTAAACAACGTTATTGGCGTAGATGTAAGTGGAGGTGTAGAGACAGATGGGGTTAAAGATTTGACAAAGGTGAAGCAGTTCATCATCAATGCTAAGGGTTTTTAGGTATAATAGACGAATCAATAACTAGAAAATTTTATAAATAGACATAGAGGTAAACTATCTACTACCGATTAGCGATTCCTTGCTACATTGTATGTTTCTTAATATCCTTAATTATGTGGTATATACATAGTATTTAAATACTCTATCAATTGCAACCCAGATCGTCTCCTTTCTTTTTATGTTTTCTTTTTTTAGTTTCTTTGTTATTTCTCTAATCAGCTTGATCCCAGTTACCAGGTCTTTGTTGTTGAGGCATAACTGGCCCTCCAGCTCTCTTTGCCATGATAATTTGATCAATGCTCAACACTGTGTTGGTAGCATCAGTAGCCAAGTTGATGGCCGACTTCTTTGCAGCCAATAAGTCAAGAATACCATACTCCACAGTATCAACGAGTCCGGTTGAAGATTCTCCATCGACGTCCAAACCAAGGTTTAAGCCATCTGCCTTCTCTTCGTCGGATTTCTTGTCAGAGTGAGCAGCATATAACTTACTCAAGCTTTCTTGAACATCTAAACCTGCAGTTTCAGCTAATGCTCTTGGGATAACTTCGAAAGAATTGGCATACTCTTTGATAGCCAACTGCAACAAACCTGGAGTCTTTTCTCCGTATTGAGTAATTAATTTGATTAATTCAGCTTCTACTGCACCAGCACCTGGTAATAATCTATTATCTTGTAACAAAGCCTTCACAGAGTTGACACCATCGTCTATGGCTCTTTCGATATCATCCAAGTGGTTCTGGGTAGCACCTCTTATCAAAATAGTTGCAGTTCTGGATGTGGAGCTAGCACCGTCTTCTTGTCTGAAAACGGTGACTCTGTCGCCACCAATTTCCTTGGTTTCAATGAAATCAATCGATCCCATTTCTTCAGGCATTGGGGCACCCAATCTTGGTAATGGGGTAGCACCACAAACACGGCAAATACGTCTCAAGTCGAATTTGGATGGAACTCTTAACACCAAAATTCCATACTTGTTGAAATAATGCAATGCTAATTCGCCAACGTTGGCTCCAGCGACCACAACCTTCACTCCAGCATCGGAGATTTCCTTACACATTTGGTCCAATTGTTGCTCTTCACCCTTAGAAAAGTCTAAGATTTCCTTGGCGTTGTGCAACAACACAGTACCCTTACTTTCAGTTGTAGAGATGTCGATTGGACAAGTGTATATTGCCACCTTGGACTTTTGCTTGATGTTTTTGATGTGTCCCTCTGGTTCTCTTGGGAAAACCATACCCTTGATTACCTTAGATTCGTTGAGGGAAGAGCCCATGATCTTGACAACTCTCACGGAATCAATGTTGAACGAGGAAGGGTTCTTTGGGTTCAATATAGTAGCAACTGCTTCAATCACCAATTTGGAGATCAAGTCTTCGAAGCCGTACTGTTTGGACATCACCACAGGCTTGATAGCCTTGAGCAATTCCAGTGGTTCGGTCACTGAGGTGACCTTATCAACGACTAACTTTTCCAAAGCTTCACCTACAAACTTGTTGGCCAAAGTATAACCTTGAATGATCTCAGTAGGGCTCAAACCCAAGGTAACCAATTTTTCAGCGGCGTTCAAGAATTCGCCTGCCAATACGATCACCAAGTTGGAGTTGTCACCCATTTCCATCTGCTGTTGTTGAGAAGCCATGATGAGCAACTTTACAGCAGGGTGTACCACTTCCAACTCATTGAGCATGGTGGCGGCGTCGTTGGTAATAAAGATTCTGCCGTGTTGGTTGACAATGATCTTGTTTCTACCACTTGGTCCCATGGAGGTGAGCAAGATAGACGAAATTTCACGAACGGCTTGGATGTTACGGATCAAGGCTCCATCCGCATTCGAGTGGGTCTGGTACCCTTGTTTAAACAACCCAGCGTTGGGAGCTTGAGGTAATTTAAGTGACATATTGTTCCCTGTAAAGTCTGTAGAGGTGCCAGGTAAAGCTATGAAATGAACTTGACTTGACTGTTTTCTACTACACTGTGTGTGTGTGTGTGTGTGTCGAAAAAAAAACTTCAGAAGTTTTTGTGTCAGCAACTCGCACCGCGCGCAGTAAATGTGTGCACTTTGACCTCCTTGCAGCGAGTTTGCAAGTGGGAGTGGTTGCAAATTGTGTTGATGTTCGACGCCAAGGCGGCATTGCGGTGGCGAATAATTGAGTTTTTCTCCTACTGAGGAGACGCGAACACTTCCTTCGTGCACTTTTTACGTTTCCTTTTTATTTATCATTAGATTGTGTTTGCGATTTTTTATTTTACTTTATTGTTCGCCTTTTTTTTTTCTTTTCTAAAACTAGACTTTTGCATCTTCTTTGTATATATATGTATATAGTGGCAATATGCACTAGGTTGTCCATTCTATTCACACTTGAAACCTTTTTCTTCTCCTTTACTCTTGTTATCAGCTCCAGAACGGGTTTTCGCTTAAATGCCTGTACCCTGCTCCAGCCTTTCAGGCAGCTTCAGGCTCCTCTGCCTCTCGTACATTTGCAGCCATTACGTCACAGTCCCCACATACGCGAGACATTGTTCGTCTATCGGCTTACTAGCGTATCTATGTACCATGGTTGACGCAATTACGTAAGGAACCCTGAATCGGCCTCTGCTGGACACCATTATCCAATTCTTGCAACAGTGTAATAACCTTGAAATTGCACACCTTGCTGCTCCTACTGCCATTGTTGTCTGGCTTGTAACAACCAAAATGATTACACTCTACACATCCCACTGGTCGTCTCGTATTGAATTTATTCTCTATAAAAAATTCCATCAAGTACTACGTTTTTGCTCCATCAAGTGGGGTCATGCCAATCCTTCATACGCAATCTATAAATTAGTTTTATTAACACAACTAAATGTTAAGTATTTTCTGCTCTTCCTCGTCCAAATCAATCTCTTCCAACATCCTCATCAAGGTCAACGACTCGAAATTCTTACATTCCGAGGCATGCTTGGCGATAGCAGAGTTATATCTTTTGATTACCTCTCTGTACTTGTCAACCTTATCCTCAAGTGCCTTGACTTCCAGCTGATACTTGGACACGTTGTTCTGAAGAGTTTGCTGAGCTTGCTTCTTACGTTGTCTACATCTGGAGGCAGCAATTCTGTTTCTCTCAAGTAAACGCTCCTTCTTCCACGCGGCTGTGCCTGGAATGGGCCCGTCGTTTGGGTTGTATATAACCTCGTTGTCGTAAATGAGTTGGTGGTTAGGTGGTGGGACACCAGCAGCTCCTTCGCCGTCGCCAAGATGGCCCTTGTCGAAAGACGTATCAGCCACCTCTAATGACTGTTGAGGCACCTGTGCCTGCTGCAGTTGGACTGGTTGCGATTGCGCTGATGGGAGCTGGTGCTGGTGCTGTGAGTGCAGAGCGTTATATGGCGGGAACTCGTTGCTGTTCTCGTCGGAAACGTTTTCATACTCGAAGAAGGCTTCGTGGTTAATAATTTGCCCAATCTGACCGTTGGAAATGGAAATTCTTCTTCTTCTCTGACCCCCGTCGTTAGCTGTGTAGGGAAATTTCATGGTGTAGTCGAAAATAGGGGGGTTGGTCAACGGGTACGAGTGGGTGTCGAAGGGGTTGTGGAAGGGGAGTCCGGGTGGGAACGAGGCCAACGATGCGGATGACGATGCTGCGCCTGAGCCGTTGCCTACGGAGGCTCTGGCAGTCTGGCTATGAGGTTGTTGTCCATTACTGGGGGCTCCACCAGGGGCAGCTGGGGGTGCTTGAGCGCCACTGCGAGGGGACTCGACGCTAGAAGCCTGAGGTTGTCCCAGTACTGGGGGCTGGATTTGGTGGACCTGGGCCTGTGCTTGGACTTGGTGGTGGGCATGGTTGTCCTGTGGTTGCTGTTGATGCTGTTGCTGGTGCAGCTGTTGCTGTTGCAGCCGTTGTTGCTGGTGGAGCTCTGCATGCGCTGGCGCCGAAACAAGAGCAGAATGCAACTGCTGTGAGTGCTCTGGCATGAAGGGCTCTAACTTCTGCTGAAAGTCCATATTAACCCCGTTGTTCATTATGCCCTGGGCATTTCCTGCCAATATGTGTTGTTGGTCGGCGTTGAAAACCGCTCCATTTGATACAAAATTCATCGTAGACGAAGAGACGATATTATATGTGGACCCTTCAAGGTTCAGTGGGGCAGTTGAAAAAAGTTAACGAGCACTAGTTACCTGACTAGCTCCCTGTCTATATAATATTGAGCCACAACCAGCTTCAAAAAGTCTGTTTTGGTTTGTTTCCGTTGTCAAAGCTTTCCTTTGCTGAAAAGGTTATTTACAGTCCAGCTACAAAGAAAAACTAAGTTATTACCAAAATCCGATTAAAAAAAAAAGGAAAAAAAAAATTGCAAAATGTTCAAATCTGCTGCTTCTAAAAAGAGCCAAATCTGCAATTATATAAGTGAACTAGAAAGAGCGAAGTACAGGTGTCTAGAAAAAAAAAAAAAAAAAAAAAAAAAAAAGAAAAAAAGTAATAGAAAAAGTTAGTAAGTGAGAGTGAGTGAAAGCGTGAGTGAAAGTGTTTTCGCTATCATGCAGATGCTTTAGTCCCGATTTAGTGTAGTTATAGTATACAAAGTACAGCCTGGTAGTGACTTTTTGGCGTGAGTAAATTGGGCCCATGCATGAGACGCTGCGAGATGCAGATGTGTTAATTTTGGGGAGTGTAGGAAAAGGGCCCCCCAAAAAAACACAGGGTGCGAACTGCAGCCATGAAACGGAACCGCCCGGAGAGATGAGACAATGGAGATAGAGGGACGTGACAGGGGAAGAGGATACGATATCACAAGAGACTAGGTGAAGTGCTGATAGTAAGTATAGGAGTCACCGGACAGGATGTCTGGGAAAAGTGGCGAAAGTAAAAATAATACTTCTTGCATAGTCTATGCATGTAATCAAGAAATACATTTGTCCCACCTACATGATGCTAAGACATGAGAAAATAATATCTCAATCAAAAGATGCTTGTTTAGGAAAGAGGGTCCAAAAGAACAATAAATGGAGAGGAAGTAGGGTAAGACGGCTCCTAGAACATGATTTTAGTCGAAGTCCAGACTCTTATTCTACGAAAAGCAGAGAAAGCAAGTAATTTAGGTGAAGAGCATTCCTTTATTCATGCATACTTTCTTCCTCTCATTTTTTATTTTATTACTATTATTTATTATTATTTTTTTTCTTTTTATTATTTTTATTTTTATTTTTTTTTTATTTTTTTTTTCCTTTCACTTGAGCTTACACTTTCCTATCCTTGCATCATCACTGTATCACTATTATCTGCGATTTGTTTCCACACTTTGATGACAAAATTTTCTCCGCCATTCCTTTTGCAGCCTCTTACCCTCTCCTCCGGTAGTGGTTGCCGTTTGTTATCTTGCAATACATCTTTTCTTCCCACAAAACTTCCCCCAGATGCCGTTTTTCCTCTTGACGATATCTCTACACAAAAAAAGAATTACTAATCTGAAATAAACGAAAAAATGGAGATGTATTAACGGAATATCTCTACACCGCTTAGGACTAAAAAAAAAAAAAAAAATCTGTGGATATATGCATATATGCATTCCACCAAGAAAAAAAATTAAAATCTGGGAAGGAGAAGTCTAAAATGTTAAGCTCAGACAACACAAACATATCTTTGTCTTCGATTTGCAATAGTCGGTAATGTGTTCCATGAGTGCGATCTAGTATAAACCAGTGCTGTGGCATAGTATTCAAAATTTACTGGTGTCCCTTAGCACCATGCACCATGCATCAGGTTGTTGTGGTACGATTTTTCCTTTCATGCGTGCTCATGCACTCTTTTTCTTTTTCTTTTTCTTTTTTTTTTTTTTTTTTTTTTTTTTTTTTTTTTTTTTTTTTTTTCTTTTTTAGTTCAGATGTGAAGTTTTTTCAGTGGATGCAGTGGAAAAGAAACCAAAGGATCTTAGAAGGGATCTGAAAAATATGGGCCTGGTTTACATGTAGATTACATCTTTACGTGAAAGCAGTTTCTGAAGGCAAAAAAAATAGAGGGGAAAGCAAAATGGCTTTGCCAAAGTAAGGAATTTTTCCTCTCGCTGAGAGAGTTGGTTGCTAGTACATAGACAATGCCACGGGTGAAGAGAAAATCAGCTAAACAATATCGCTTAGACTACAAAGACATAGATTGAAAACGCTAAAATTAAGTTATCCAAATAGGCTAACCTAAAACAAACAATTAAGCTTTGCAAAAGAAATCGATAAGCATGAAATACGCTTACACCGGATAGTGATGGTGTTGTTAATTGCAAATGAAATAATTTATGCATGTGTGGAAGATTTGGATTCGTTTCCTCTTTTGGAATCATGCACTTTTTTGCAGTTACTCTTCGTATATTCAGTGCGTTTTTTCTATTGTATCGGAATCTAAGAGGCGCATCCTGCAGTGAAGACATCCTCTATGTAAAATTTCACACTTGTTTATCTCCTTCTTGCACTGTCTCCACAGGCGTAGTATCTAGCTGAAGCGTATAATTCGGATGCATGTTACTCAAGTATGGATCGGGCTTCGACCAAAACGAGAATGTGAAGTTGGTACAAATACTTAGATTGAGCCCAAACCAGTTATCTCGGAAATCTTATAAGTATCCCTCAGATTTTTTTGCTCGTATTTAGTTTATCCAGCATGGACTGTCAACCACAAAGGGAGTGGGAATCGCCAAGTAAGTCATGTGCTAGACAGCTGGTGGGGCGTAGTAGAATTTTGTTCAACTTTGATATCGATAAGACTAAATTGGAGCCTCTATGCACGTTTTTTTATTGTTTACGAACCAGCATCATAGTGCATACAAGCACATCAACGGTACACATGTGAGTCAAGTCTAAAAAATATGAATGAGAGTAACTCTCTTTACGTTTACAACAAATTAATTTTCCCGTTCTCTGATGAATAATGAGAGCCTAAGGGTGGGGAGTAGATACAGCGATGCTCCATTTGACACGAAGTCAGAAATTGGAGCCACTAGAAAAAATTCAATAAACGTCAAATTTGAAAACTTTCCTCAGCTTAAGGCGCTCAGAGATTTAATTGCTGGGAACAATTCCGAAGATTTCGATTCGTTAACCAATTCATTGTTACATGGGTACTTACAAACCCAGAAGTTGAAGATAAGCAATTTTAATGATACCAATCTTGAGTTTGAGTTTGTGGTTGAAAACCAACGGGGGATGAAGTTTTTCGGCATACCTGCATTTTCTCATAAATCTCTTTTCCCGCTTCTAGACCCGCCCAGTTTGCAGCTGATGAGCGGGTCTAAGGTGTTGCAAGCCGTAGAGAAGTGGAACCATAACGAATATATACATAATAATCTTGTACAGTTGTACCCGTTGCCCGACCTTGACTGGGAATGGACATGGGACACCTGGTATGTGTTTATGCTAAGTGACGTGGACGACCAAGGCTGGATATACCTGCGGATCAACTTTGGCAGTAAGCACTGGAAGGGGAAGTATACTTTTGGGAACTTTATCAGGAGAAGGATATGGGTGAGGTTGAGAAATAGAAAGGGGTACAAAATGAGCGACTCTGAACAGAACGACAAGAGTCCTCTGACAGGTGGAATGTTCGGAGACGATGGGGATCTCGAGCACTTTGACGAGGGCGATACGATCTATGTAGGTGCAACTCCTGCTGAATAATTAGCATAAGCATAGTGCGATAGCACACTAAGGAATGAATTGATGAATAATAGTAACATTAATAATTGTAGCTATTTATAAGTAGGTACGTGTAAGTATGTAAGCTGCACACGCAAGGTATGCCCTAGCTGCTGACATGCAACCTTCTCCAAGATGCCCTCGGTATGCACTTTCTACTTTTTTTGCAGCCATTCGCATCGGTAGGAGTGCTGTATATTTCATTCTTCCAGGGCTGACTTTAGTGGTTTTCTTCAGTAGTTAGATAGCAAGATGGCAAGTAAGAGGGCTAACGTGCTCATGTCCGTTAGAATTGACCTCGAATTGGCACTTTATGTTGCTAAAAACAAGACCGGGACTACAGAAGGTGAGTACCTTAGAAGCAAGACAAGACGTGCTGTTTCTGTACTAACAAAAATAGAATATGTTCATTACTTAATCAGTACTTTAAAGCCAAATTCTTCTAGGAGAAGTAGCATAGTTCTAAAGTACAATAAGGTGACTAAACAGAAACCTAAAAGTGATAAAGTCAAAGCAGTACTGGGTGCTCTTGAGATTTGGCTCTTGGGCGGAGTATTCTCTAGGAGCCGATCTCGAAGTGCAAACTCTCCTATCTGTTGGCTTGATGAAAGTCAGAATAGACCAAAAATAGCACCCAAGCTTTCCAAACTTCGAATAGAAGAGCTTTCTAAGTTGCTTCATGTGGATTACGCTCTGCATAGCGTGAGTCAATTTAAGCTGATTATGCAGCGAGAAGGTGCAGCACCTTTACAGTATGAAAATGTTTTCCGCTATCTCACATTACTTCTCTGGGTTACAGCAGCAGAAGTAGAGAAAGACGAAAGGCACGAGCTAGTTCATGCCAAAATCATTTCACTATTCCAAAACCAATTCAATACCCTTCTTCGGAACGAAGAGTGCTCACGATTCCCGCAATTAGCACAACAGATGCTTAGGAGGGTTTCAGAAATCACTTTACAGGTATTCAAAAGCTCGAGCTCTATCAACTCATCGATTCAAATATATACAACATATCTATATGAGCCAATTCTCAGTACATTGGCAAGCAACTTGGAATACTTTGAAGCTTGCGTGAACATTTTCAATCTGCTAGTTGTGTCCTTCTTGAAGGTGCTCACATGCTGTCTTCTCGTAAAATTCGACTTGTACCTGTCTATGGATGCAATTCGAGACCCCTCTACATTGAAGAGGTTAGAGGGAACTCTTCAGCGTGAGTCGAAATCACCAGCTCAGCTATTGCACTTTGGCGAAATTAGGCGTCTATTTACAGCGGTCTCTCCTTGTTTTGATGCTGATTCGAGCTTCAAAAGAACAATCAAACAAACGGAGAAAGGAGTCTGGCTTAAAATGGCCAGGCTATATCTTAAGTTGATGCAAGTCTTAGTCAAACACTTGAGAGCAACAAAGCCAAACTGTTCAGTTACTGATGACTTCCCCTACGTAGTTGCAATGGGTAGACAGAAAATGCTTGCATTTATGGTGGCCTTGGAAAATGCGGATTTGATGGAGTATTACTTGAAAATGGATTGGCTTTGATAAGATGATCCTCTCACGAAAGAAGTATTCAAGCGAAGAGTTACCTCCTAGTGAATAAAACAGGAAGGATTCCCACTAAATCTCGAAATGGTGGTTCCTTCTACCAATAAATACTCCAAAGTTGTCCACTTACACTGAGCAAAACTCCAAAGAATTGAGACTTCTGCTAGGGAGGTATCCATAGAATGGTCACTTTCTACCAAAGGAAAATACGACTCAGCAGTCAGCAACTCAATAGTGGAGGACAAAATATCCAAGAACTCTATTTTCTTCCAATGATTTTCACTGCATCCTTGGAGAATAAGTACGTAGCTCCGCTGATAAACGTAGTAGAGGCAACTAAGTATTCAAACCCAGTCAAGAAGTACCGGAAGGCCAGGATCCACTCGCTATCGACAAGGAGCATTTCAATTCCCGGTTGCAACACCAAACTTCCCAAATACACCATTTGGAAGCCCGTATTCCACTTGGACAACCTCGTAGGGTGAACGCTAGCGCTAGGGATCAGAAAGTCCCAGAACCTTAAGAAGGTTCTAGGCTGAGGCAACGACACGAATCTATAATACAAAGCCATGAAGCCCAACATCACGTCTCTTCCGATGATTAAAGTCGCCAAATATAAGGGCATTGTCAGGTTATAACAAAGAGATAAAGTGCAAACCGTCATCAAAAGTTTATCTGCCATAGGGTCTATGATGGATCCCAAAACGGATCCCATGTTATACTTTCTGGCAATGTAACCATCAACAAAATCGGTGCAACAAGAGTAGATGAAGAATGACATTGCCCACGCTGTTTGATTATGGCATAGCAAGTACCCAATTACGGGCGCGGTGGCTATTCTGGTAAAGGTCAAAATATTCGGGATGGTGTAGATGTTCTCATGCTTGGGGATGATGGTTTCGATGTTCTTCCTTGTGGTGGAATGCAATTCCTTCTGGTATGCCTGGGTCTTGGCTATGAGCTGTTTAGTTGATTCCTTTTGCCTTTGATAAGAATCTCTTTGCTTTTGGAAGGTTTTCTTGGTTGTTGAGTTGATTTGATCCTGGAGGTTGGTTTTGGGTGCTGGGTCTTTGGAGATGAGCAAAGACTGGCTGAAACATCGTACAATGGCAGAGGATTTTATGAGGCTCCTGGAGCTCAATGTTTTAGATGCGGAAAACAACCCAATTCTGATCATGCTGATGGTTAATACAATGAGTTGGGAATAGAGGTAGCGACTAAAAGAGAAGGCCGATCTTGAGATGAAAGATGGCGAGTGAAAAAATATGTGGGTGAAATTCGAGCCGATTCGCAGCCATTGAAAGTTTTGGGTGCAGCTTACTTTGACCTTCCGTAGGCAGCTAGTAGAGGGTCGGAATGTGGTTTGGGGTGCTTTTAGTCTGTTATAAAGAGCTCAAAGAGTGTGTTTAGTGTTGGCGAGGTGGTAGTAAAGTGTTGGTGCTGCTAGAGTGTTTTGAAATGATTCGGTAACCTTTTGTAGAGAATCAATAGAGTGCTATAGAGTGTTGTAGAGTATCGTTAGACTATAACTAAAGAAGTAAACTCTTCTGGTACGCTGAGGGTTCCAGTAGAGTGCAACATTAATTGGCTGATTGACCACTGTCCTACCACCTTTAACCGGTACGATTTATCGGTTGAGTACTATGGGCATTTGGTCAGTGCTACAAAGGTGGGAAGGGTACTGCTAAGATACTACTAACCATTTAAGGCTAGTTGTGCCTTAGAGATCTCTTAGAAGTGTTAAAAGCTAAACTTACAAAGAGAATAGCACACTATATCATGGTATTCTCTCGATGTTCTATTCTACTATTAATTTTATTGGTGCTACGAACTCCAGCCAAGCCTATTTTGGGAAACCAGCTTCATTAACCAAACTCTCATCAGTTTCCTGTGGACCAGGACCAATTTCGGTCAAGATCACCTTGGAAACTCCCTTGTACAACTGGTCATCGAAATCGAATTCTAAAGTAGAAGCAACCTCTTGCTTCTTCCATCCTTCAACTTGGTGGAAAACCTTGTAGAGGAAGCCTAAAACCTTGGCTTCGTTCTTCTCCTCGTAGTAGATGACGGCGTTTGGACCAGCATCAAAAGTGTAGGCAGCGATCACTTCGCCTTCCAATTCGTTCAATTTGTGCACCAACTTAATGATCTTCTTAGAGGTATCGTTCAAGTAAAAGATAGGAGGGAACGAATCCAAACAGACCGCATGGAAACTGTTGGAGTCCTTCATGGTCAACTCGGCAAAAGTTGGGAAATCCTTCTTTAAAATGGATTCCTTCATTTCTACAAATCTCTTGGGGACCAAGTCGGCAATTCTATGTTGGAATAAGTCTGAAGTGGCTACGGTAAGTTGCATTCCCGACGTGGAAGGCGTATCCTTTTTGTCGTCACTGACAACTAATATAGCAGCCTTCATACCGGGCCAGTGGCCCAAAGGTGCAACTTCTACAGCTTTGGAGTCCTCTCCATCGGTTTGGTCGCCCATTTCCCAGGCCACGTACCCTCCAAACAACGAACGACACGCCGATCCAGAACCCTTTCTAGCAATCTTGGAGAGTTCGCTCATATCTTGAGGCAATTTGTACAACTTGGCAATAGCCACTACAAGTGCAGCGAAACCGGCAGCAGAAGAGGCCAACCCAGCAGCGGTGGGGAAGTTGTTCTCGGACACTATGTGAAGGCCAAAGGTAGACAACTTGGGCAATGAGTCGTCTTGAGCTTCCAACTCACCTCTCAATCTCTTCAAGTCGGCAAGACATGCCTTTGTTCTTTCTGAGGATAAAGATTCTTCCTTTCCGTTCAACCATAATCTGTCTTGGTCAAACGACGCGGAGCATGCCGCAGAAGTCAAAGTTCTCAAGTCCTTTTGCGACAAAGTCACAGAGATGGACGAGTTGGTTGGGAGATTGAGAGTTTTGTCTCTTTTACCCCAATATTTTAAGGTTGCAATATTGACTGGAGCAGTCGTCGAAGCCGTGTATACAGACATTGTAGGTTTAGGTCGAAGCGTAAGTAGTACTGACTGCAATTGTTTCCGGTCGACAAGATGTGCTCGTATAGCCGCCTGTGGGATTTTTTCACCGTCCGCGTGAAAAATTTCGAGCTGCTGCGAAAGTTGGCGACGTGAGTTGGACGAGTACGGTGGAGTTGCAGGAAGAGTAGTGCGAAGCTAGAGTTGGAGGAGAGTAGTGCGGAGCTAGAGTTATGAGAATATGGATATTTTTGAGGTTCTGAACCAGATTTGCGGATCGCAGTGCAGAGTTGGCTACTTTAGAATTACGCGGCGGAAAGCAGGCTCTCTAGCAGAATATGCAGCGAGCAGCAGCTGCAACATGCAAACAATACTAATTACGATTTCACGCTTTATACTAATATTACATAAGATATCAATTTAAATAACTATTAACCACATATCTCAACCTCACCGTTGGGCCGGTTTACTTTTCGTTCGTTATACTTCTTCATGTTTTCGTTTTTTTTTGCTTATTTTTGGGTGGATTTTTCTATTGATTTGACATTTTCAGTTTTCATCGTTTTTTTTTTTTTTTCTTTTTTTTTTTTTCATTTTGACATTTTTCGCTTCACTATCAGCTTTCACTACTTTTAGAGATCAGTGAGTGTTATCACCATCAGTGTAGCCGCGTGACTTTCTCTCGACTTCCTTCTGTTTTTATTTTTCAAAGTAGTAAATTGCCTTTGCTCCTCCTGCTCAAGATTCGTTATCTATTTCTTCTTCCATCTCCACAATCTGGCCTTACAGTCTCCACTACCAGTAGCAAATATACCCTCAGTAGCGTCACTGTTGGATGAAACAGCTACGGAAATAACCGAGTTACGGTGTCCCTGCAACATCAACAATGGGTTACCAGAAAGCTCATCCCAGAAGATAACGCCACGGTCCTTGGACCCGGAGATTATGTACTCGTTCTTGGAGGTTAAGCAAACCGACAACACAAAGTCCTTGTGACCGATGTAAGTGACTTCACACGAAGACTTTCTTGATTGAGATCCGGAAACAATTGCTGAGGAGTTGGCACCTCTTGGAGAAACAGGTGTTGGAGGTGAGTCCAGCTTACCTTCTAAGTTCCATAATTTAACAGTTCTATCTAAGCATCCGGAAACCAATTGCTTACCGTTGGCCAGGAAGACAACCGAGTAGACGGAATCTTCATGTCCATCGCCGTTTTCATTGCCAGAGTCCAATCTTTCTACAAGGAAACCAGTGGTGGAATCCCAAACTCTAACAGTTCTATCCAAGGAACCGGCAGCGATCAACTGTCCATCTGGAGAGACTGCTACAGTGGTGACACCATCTTCAATCAGTAAGGTTAAAGAGCATTGGGAAGATCTCAAGTCCCAGATTCTCACAGTTCTGTCACCAGATCCGGAAACCAATCTGTTACCATCAGGGAAGAATTCTAAAGAATAGATATCTTGTTCATGGCCCCTCAAGATCTTGATGATTCTCTTGGTGGCTAAGTCCCAGATTCTGATCAACTTGTCTTCAGCCCCGGTAGCCAATAACTTACCGTCAGGGGAGAAACATACCGATCTAATATACAAGTCACCGTTGGCATTGACAGCGGCGGTAGAAGCAGCAGCAGCTTGAGCTCCAGAGCCGCTTCCGTTGGCTCCATCAGTGCCGTTGCCGTTTCCGTTGCTCTCGCCGTTTTTGTCTGCGCCTTCACCGTTTCCGGTCAAACTATTGGTGGAGTTGTCGTCAATCAACTTTGCAATCAACTCACCTGTTTGAACGTTGAAAACTTGGGTGGTCTTGTTGCACCCGGTAGCGATAAGGTCCCCTAATTTGGAGAATCTGACGCAACAGACAACAGAAGAGTGGTCCAACGAGTGGATTAAGTCGATTTCAAGCAGTCTTTCGAAAGCCGGGTTGTACAATACGAAATAGTCCGGGTTCTGCTTGGTGAACTCGGGAGAGGCCCTATTTATATCCAAATCTTGCAAGAAGGGGGGGATCTCCTTAACGTGGAGCGCCTTTTGAGCGGGGTTGACAATATACTGCAGCTTGTCAATGACGGTCAAGGCTGTGGAGGTTTCTGGTACAGTGGCGGCAACAGGAGCAGCAGGAGTGGTTGCTGCTGCAACTGGGACGGCAGGGGCTGCAGAAGGTGTGGCACTAGCGGATCCGTTGGTCTCCTTTACACCTTCAATCTTGGGGCCATGGGCGGAGTCCTTGGGTGGAGAACGCTTGATGGCTGGTGGTAAGGTGGATGCTGTGGAAGGAGGAAGGGCATGGCTTTGAGCGTGAGCTTGCTGTTGCTGTTGCTGTTGTTGTTGCTGTTGTTGCTGTTGCTGTTGCTGCTGTTGTTGCTGCTGTTGAGCCGCATGCTGCTGTTGCTGCTGGTAGCTACCGTATGGCAACCTGCTGTCAACACCATTTGGCATTACCTGTTGGGCAGCGGCTCTGTCTCTATTTTCCAATTCAGTCTTCAACCTCAAGATCTCGTCTTCGTAGGCCTCCTTGATCTTTCTGTGAGCCATTTCCAATTCGTACACTGTCTGTCTAATCTGCTGCATTTCGGCGGTCTGCTGGTTGTATTTTATGTCATATTCGTCCTTGACCTGCTTGAAGGAAGAGGCCTCGTTCAAGGCAAAGTCGAATTCTTGCTTGACTGCCTCCAAGAGCTCGTTAAGTCTCTGCTGGTGTCTTTGTTGTTGTTGCTGCTGCTGGACTGCTGCAACACCAGAGTTAGATGCGTAGCCTGACATTTCTTTTTTTTTTTAGTTTATGGTTGTTTAGTCGTCTTTTTAGAATATTGTCCGTTTTGTTGTTCTTATCAAAAAAAAAAAATTCTATAAACTACACTTGACACTTATACACAAGAAACACAAATATACTTTCTTTTTTTGGGCCGGGCTTGTTGTTGCAAGTGTGCGTGAGATAGATGGTCTACTTGATGGATGTCACTGCTTCTGGTTGCTACGACCTACCTGTGTGTAAATGTTGTCAGGTCCAATGAAGCACCCTGTTTTGGATAATTTTTTGGTGACTTTTTTTTTTGTCGCACCGTAAAAGACAAAGTGGGCGGCGAACGACCCTTCTGACACCTTTTGTGGAAGGTTAAACGGAAATTTCGAGTTTATGGAGAAAAACAAATAGAGGTGAAAAAATGCAAAAGCTTAATCCGGGTGGTGGAGCCACGACCATCGACGGTGCCAAGCCACGATGGAAGAGGAAAAAAAGGAGTTTGGCGCCGGTGCTGCTGGGTATGCAAAATCGGAGTAAACACTATTGTTTAGAGAGTTGGGACTAGGAGGGTGTGAATAGGACCGAGTCATGAGCGAGGTACCGGCTAGGGTGCGGGAGCCATTGATGCAGTCTCGGTGGTATTTTCGCTTACTGCGCTCATTTGGCGTGGTGACTGGAGCGATCCGCGGTAGGTTGGTGGTGAGCTTCGGGCTCTGAGACTGTTTCAGTAGAGTTCCCTTGGCTATTCCGAGTTGGCTGTTGGTTGATTATTTGCTTTCTTTTTTTTTTTCTTTTTTTATTTTTTTTTTTTTTTTTTTTTTTTTTTTTTTTTTTTTTTTTTTTTTTTTTTTTTTTTTTTTTTTTTTTTTTTTTTTTTTTTTTTTTTTTTTTTTTTTTTTTTTTTTTTTTTTTTTTTTTTTTTTGGTTAATGCTACTGGCCGCTATTGTATTTCCACTTACTTGTATTTGTTTATTTCTATATTCATTTCTTTATTAGTTTCTTTTTGGTTTCCTTCTGAATTTTTTGGAATGGGATCCTTTCTGGCTCTGTTGCTGTGTACCCCTCTTTGTCCCAAACTAATTAGATATCGAGTCTCTATCGTCTTTCAGTGTCACTGGTGGAAAGTGTGGAGAATGAGCTTACCCACGTTGGAGTGCATACAAACCGCCAGGGTCAAGCCAAAATACGAGCTAATCTGCAGGTGGCCCTTCTACCAAAGACCTCAACTGCCGACCTGGCACTCCCCAGCCCTATGCGAAGCCCACGAGAACCTTGACTTGATGGCGGGCGAGCTGTAAGACGTCCAGCAACCGACTACACCAGCTGCCACCTCTGCGACCCCATCCTTCAGCATCCAGACTCCGTCTCTTTTCTCCTACGTAGCCTCTCGTCCCCCAAATCGTGAAGATTGCCGGTTTTGTGTAACTTTTCCACTCTTCCTCTACAGGACCGCCATTTCAGCGGTGCATCATTTTTACCCACACCCTTACCCTCTTCACACCCCTAACCATGGCTAAGCTCTCTTCAAGCACCTTCAGGGGTAAAAGAGCCCAGGAAGCCTATGACAAGACATTTGCTGGCAAGTACCAAAAACTCTTGAAAAGAAACCACTTTATATTTTTCGGTTTACCCTTCATGCTTTCCGTTGTTGCTGGCTCGATCTTCTTACAAAAATTCACTTCAGTGAGGTTTGAAAGGCA
Organism: Dujonia oleophila; assembly: GCA_030563865.1. Taxonomy (NCBI): domain Eukaryota; kingdom Fungi; phylum Ascomycota; class Pichiomycetes; order Serinales; family Debaryomycetaceae; genus Dujonia; species Dujonia oleophila. The sequence continues at coordinate 68,162 of JAJMKG010000034.1, read as the reverse complement.
TGACGAAAAGTACAGACAGTTGGGAGAAGAGGAAATGTTGGGGATGATTGAGAATAAAAGAGAGGTGAACAAGAGGGACGACTACTACAGATTACAGGGGTTGCTTAAGGATCAGACCGACAACATGGCTACTGACGACTATGAGATAGTGAGAGTAGCAAGGAAGAAGGAAGACGAGCCAGTGTGGTGAGATCCGTTGGAGGAAATCTTAAAGAAACATAAAAAAAAAAGGGTAAAAAAAAAAAAAAAATCAAAAAGTGGTCCTCAATTTGGAAAATCGTTTAAATGGATTTTGATGACTGCCTGTACATAGTTAACGAATCAATGACTACAATAAAAGATAATATAGATAATGGCAGCGTGTTGTATACTTAGCGTAACCCCCCACACGAGAGACCTAATCACCCAACTTGCGTGGTGCACCGTTTTGGAAAATCACGTGATCTCATCGCATACCTGCCCGATGCAGCTCTCTATCAATTTTTCACTTTTGTAGGTGACCCCACCTCACTTACACCCTCCAGAACAGACAGCAACAATGGTGTCTTTCTCGTGTGAAAACTGCAACGATACCGTTGTCAAGAAGAAGTTGGACCAGCATCAACAACGATGTCATGGTGCGTACTTCACGTGCATCGACTGCTCGGTTACCTTCTACGATAACGACCATAAGAAGCACACTAGCTGCATAAGTGAAGCGGAAAAGTACGAAAAGGCGTTATATAAGGGACCAAAAAAGAAGCAGCAGCAGCAGCAACAGAAGCCCGTGGAGCCCAAGAAGATTGAACCAGTCGCAGCTCCAGCTCCTGTTGAGCCCAAAAAGGAGCCCAAGAAGGAGCCCAAGAAGGAGTCCAAAAAGAGCCCCAAGTCGCTTGATTTGGCCAAGTACTTGAAGGCCGGCCAGCTGGAGAACTTGTACAAAGTGATCAAGAAGATTTCTGGCGAAAAGTCCCAGGATAAGAAGGAGCTTTTGAAGAAATTGGCACTTGTATTGGGCGAAGATGGAAACATTTCAGTCCAGTTCAGCAAATAGTAAATAGTAATATAGCATCTTGAGATACCACTGTGAGTAGATTGTGATGTAGATTGTAGTGTAGTGTGGATCGTCTGGCAGATGGACTGTAATGTAGTGAAAATATTGTGTTAAGTACTCTGTGAGATGTGTAGGGTGTGATGTAGTAGATTGTTGACTGTCCAGTGGGTTAGTTTTCCTAATCATGTTGACTGTCCAGAGCTGAGCTGCGACTCACTGTAGAGTGTAGGGTGTGATGTAGTAGATTGTTGACTGTCCAGTGGGTTAGTTTTCCTAATCATGTTGACTGTCCAGAGCTGAGCTGCGACTCACTGTAGAGTGTAGGGTGTGATGTAGTAGATTGTAGACTGCCCAGTGGGTTAGTTTTCCTTATCATGATGACTGTCCAGAGCTGAGCTGCGACTTACTGTAGAGTGTAGTGTGCTGCAGCGGTAATGTACAAATTCTATGCTCAATTTCTGTGCTGATCCCCTCCTCAATCATCAACCTCCCACTTCCCTAAACGGGCAGATCGTTTGTAGCTATCCATCACGCCTTCAAGCCCTTGTTCAAAGCTCGATTGATCTTGGTGTAGAACTGCGAAAGAGTGTTGTATGGAAACGACAAATTATCACAGAAGTACTCCGGTAAAATGTCTCTAAGCTTGCTCACTTCCTTGTCAGTTGCCTCCTTCAAGAACGTAGGAATGTAGTTTATCTCGGCAGTGGAATCAAACTCCTTGGAGATCACCAAACGGTACAACAACACTAAATCGGTGGGCCCTCCGGCAGCCAGCGACCCATTGGACGTCTTCTTCTTCTTTTCGTCCGACGACTCGGCCGTGGAAGTCTGCGAAATGTCAAAGTAGAACTTGCTGTCGTCCTCCTCGTAGTTGGTGATCCGGAGTCCGGTCAACAACTCTAGCATGTCCAACGTGATGCCAATGGTGTCCAATTCCTTGGACAACTGGTCCTGTGTGATAAGATCCGCAACGTCAGAGGTCCTCTTTCGTCTAATAGGCGACTTGTAGAGGTTGGAAGACGGCTGTTTGCTCGGGGTCTTTTCAGCGGCAGTCGTCGAGCTTGCGGACGTCGCCTTAAGGCTTTCGATGATTTGGTTTTTGGCCGCTATTTCTTGGTTAAGCTCTTCTATTATGCGGTAACTTTCGTCTAGCTGGGTCTGGACCTTGTTCTTGTACTCCAGGAAGAGTTTGTCCTGGGTGGTTGACGTCAACGTGTTGATGAGCTGCACCAACTGGCTGGTGGAGGACGCGTTCAAGATGTCGGATTCAGTGATGGCCGCAGAAGGCGCCGCTGTGGCCTTTGGAGGAGGCGCAATTGGTGCGGCCACGGTGCTGGGTTGCCTGGAGATGGGCGCCTTGGGTTCTACTTTAGCTCTACGGGTTCTGGCCATGGTGGAGGTTGCGGTGTAGAAGGTGTTGTAAAGGGCGCGGGATGTTTTGAGTTGAGTTTGAATTTGCGCTTTGCACTTTGCGCAAAAGTGCGGTTTTTTTTTCAATGGTCAAGGTGAAGTAGCCGCTGGGTGTAGGGTACAGGTTAGAGAATGTGCAGAGTGTGGAGGGATGCGAGAGTTGGGCCGCTCTGGAGTCTAGTGGGTGCTGTTTGCTTCCCTGTGTGGTGGTTGTGGAAGGAGTGGAGCCTGTAGGAGATGCAGAGCGCAATTGCCGTTTCTCACTCTGTTTGCTTATGAGAGGAGAGCAAATGGCACACGTATGGGTAGGCAATGGTAGGGAGCGTACGGTAGAGACACAGTGGCGAGGAAGGGGCAGAGAATCAGAGAATGTGTTTTTAGATAGAGAAACAGTGTATCAATATACGTCCAACAAGTGTAACGTTGAGTGGTGTAGAGAAAGCAGCCAGCCGTTGGAGCGCAAAAAGGTGCTGCAATTCAGCAGAGTGCGGAGTGCACACTGGTCAGCGGATTATGACGGCTGGAGGGTGTATTTTTGCCCTTTGTGGGGTGTTTATTCTCTCCTAGTAGGGCTGAAGTTGGAAGAGACGGTGCTAGTACCAGTTTGGGCCCAATTTGGGCTCGAAACATGCTACGGTGTGCTATGCACTGTGCTCTTAGCTGTGCACTGTCACTATACTGTGTGTACTGTATGCACTGCACTAGCCAAACACCATGGGCTCCCTAGAATTCCACCCAATTCCTTCCAAAAGCTCCCATTTTTTTCCAACTAGAAGCCAGCTAGATTCTCTTCCACTTCAGAATCACACTGGGCCTACATACGAACCGATGTGACCATGTACATGCCCACTACGTACCCACTACGTACCCTCTACGTGCATCGCTATCATCCTTCGCTCTGCTGCAGCGCACTTTTTCCATTTGCAGCGCCATGCGCATCCGCCGCATTGGGCACTCGCTCGGAAATGATTTTCACCACTCTCCTTCCAGCCAACTAGCTTGCCCCCCTTCTCTTCACCAGCAACCCTCCAGGCATGTCGTTCTCATCCGAAATCTTCAACAAGAAGCTCGCGGGGCTCTCGGAAACACAGGATTCCATCGTGACCATCTCGCAGTGGATTCTCTTCCACCACAGGCACTCCAAGGAATCCGCCAGGTACTGGTCGGACTACGTATTGAAGCTCCCCTCGAGCACATCGTCGTCGTCCAAGATCTTGTCGCTCCTATACTTGTGCAATGATGTCGTGCAGCAGGCCAGACACAAGAGGAAGCCCGAGTTCATCGAAAACTTCGCTGAGGTGTTGCCCAACGTCTTCAACAAGCTGTACCGGACGGTATCCGACCCAATCAAGCCCAAGATGACCAGGTTGATCGACGTTTGGGAGCAGAGATCGGTTTTCTCGAGAGACATCATCAGGCAGATGAAGCGTGCGGTAGAACTAAGCAAAAACAACAAGAATATTGAAGACTTTGAGGAAGACGGAGCCAAAAGAGGTCCAGCAGGCTCGGCGCATCCTGGTGTAGAGATTGCGCCCGAATTGATTCACTTGAATACGGCCTTGCTCCACCTCAACAGCTTGAGCCTGTCGAACCAGGCCAATCTTCAGCAGATCGCCATCCAGTCGAAAACTTACCTCCCGAGCGACCCCTCGAACCTGGACAACTTGCCCTCGCCCAAGATCTACATCTCCAAGTTGAACATCTTGGAGAAATTCTGCACGTTGGCAGCAACGAAGCTTTCGGGCATCAAGAACGAGAGGCAGCAGCTCTTGAAGCAGTTGGAAACTCTCAGCACGATAGTGCGCAGTGGCATCGCGGCGGACGAGGCCAAGCTGGAGTTGGTCCAGAGCACTTTGAGCAAGCTTCAGGAGACTAAGGGTGAGTTGGAGGAGATGATAGAAGAGGAAGAGGAGCCCTCTCCCGCCTATGACGACAATAATGACAAGAACGGCAACGACAACGGCAATGACAACAGCAATGACAACGACAACGACGACGATGACGATGATGGTGTGCCCACGTACGAAAACAGCGACGACGACGCTGACGACGATTCGAAGCTGAACGACACCACCGCCGTGGACGACCAGGACGATGATGGGTACGAACCTGCGCTCAAAAGGCACAAACCCTCGCGGTCACCGTCTATCTCCTCTGGGGCCTCGACACCATCCCACAAGAAGTCTGTAGCGTTCTCAGAAGACATAGAAATCAAGGAGTACGAGAGGGAAGAAAGAACCGACCTCATACAGATCAAGAGTGATGACGACAACTCCAATGACGATCCCTACAATGCCGAGGATCTCTACAATGCGGAGCCGTCTGAAGCATTCGAAAAGCACCACAAGGATGCCTTGGAGCTCAAGCACGAGCGCGACCAGGAGAGTGACGAGTACGAGCCATCAGCGCCGGCCTCCGATGTACAAAATGATGTGTTGAGTATATTATCCAAGTTAGGTTGATAGTATTTGCTGGGAGAACTGACATGCTGGGTAAAAATATGATTAAGTATGTTATTCCTAGGAAAAGAGAGTACATTTTCCCAGCTAGGTTTATTATGGTGTGTACTAGTTCTATTAGTATATGCTACGATGGCATTAGTTCATACTACTAGGTAAGGATAGTATGTTGTCCCAACTAGGTTGATTATGGCGTGTACTAGTTCTACTAGTATATTCTACGATGGCATTAAGTATGTGAGTAAGCCAAGTATATTATCCAAGCGTGGTTGATTAGTGCATGCTATTCAGAGTTAAAAGTATTTGCTAGGTATGCATTACCAAGCCCATTTCACCCAAAAGAATGTATATTAAGTATATTATCCAAGCTAGGATAGTTATTAGAATATGTTGAGCCAGAATTAAAGTAGTTAGGCTAGAATGGTTAATATACGCTAGGTAAGAATGAATATTAAGTATATTGCCCAAGCTAGGTTTAGTGCCAGTGTGCACGAAGTCTGACTTCACTGATAGAGTTAGCTAGGTAAAAATGTATGTGGAGTGTTGCAATCTGTGGTTAAGTGCATTTTCTGAGCTAGCTTGGTTGTGAGAGTATGCTGTCTCCGATTAACATACGTTTCGGAAAGAATGAATGTTAGCTCTATAAGTGAGAATTGACGGTAACTATATTAGGTTTAGGTTAGTCAAGTTTACTTCCGAAGCTAAGTTAGTAGTTGGTACTTGTACATTTAAGCTAATTATGAATTAAGTAAATTATCTAAGCTAAGTTATAATTATTAGTATATGCCAAGCAAGTATGAATATCAGTTACTCCTAGGTAAATGAATAGAAGTATAAATATACCTAGTAAATGATATTGTTTTGTAAAATTTCACTCAAGGTGAATCAATATTAAGTATCTATATGTTTCGAGGTGAATGAATTGAATGTAGGGTGCTGTTTCTTTTTAGCTTTCTTTGCCTCTCCTTTGGCTCGTTCTCTATGCTTTTGCTCTCACTGCTTCTCTTGCTTGATCGACAACGGCTGCGCACTGTCATCCCGTCTAGCGAGTCCATTCAAAATGAACTCGATGGGAGGAAGTCGCACAGTGGGTGTGTATGTATTCTGGTTCGAAGGTGGCGTGGACCCTACAGTCACCGGACTGGAGAGTGATTGGTACAGGTATAGCTGCTGAAGGGAGTTCTTTCTGGCGAACAAGTCGGGTAAAGAATTGACCTCGCTGGAATTCTGCCTACTTCTTCCCTCGAAAATCGAGCTGGTTCTTCTTCTCTTGGCAGAAAATGTGCTTCCAGTCGAAGATGCTGAGCATACGCTGTCTCTCTTACTTGTAGCAGCCGCTGCAGCTGCTGCAGGAGAAGAAACTGTGCTGTGGTTCTTCGATCCCCTCCTCGGTATGTATACACAGAGCTTTTCAGAACTCAGGCAGCCCAGGCACTCTGGAAGCTCTCTGGAGCATCTGCGTTTAAGTTTTCTACACCGACTGCAACTATTTTTAGATTTAGATGAATCCACCGCGTCTAGCTCGGGGACTTCAAGGTTGTGCTCGTAAATATTTTGTGGTGAGAGCAGCATTCTTGAATCCCGGTCCTTAGGGTCTACATAGAGCTCATCTAGGCTCTTTTTCCGGAACACTGTGATCGACGCTGATAGAGACGACTCTTTGGAAGCCTTTTCGCATTCTACCTCGGACTGTTCCGTATCAAGAATCTGGAATCGGCCCAAGTACTGGTGAATATTTCGGTACACCTCGCTGTCGTATTCGTCTGTATAAGATGCTTCGTCATTCTCTTTCATACTATGTGAATAAGGGAGACCTCAACTGATTTCATACACGCCGTAGAAGCACTAAACGGAAATTTTTCACTTGCAAGATAGAAATAAAAAAAATCTGTAATATGTCTATGCAACATCTTCGTACTGAGTCACTTTGAAAATTGACTCGCGCAAAATTGCAACCACTTTTTTTGATCTCAATCGTGGGGCTGCTCATAGAAGGTTAGATTAATCCGAGATACAGGCCAGGGTGCTGATTTAGTTTTTAAATTGCGTGCGTGCGTGTGTGTGTGAACACCGGGCTACGGACCTCCCACATATGAAAATGTACACATGGTGTAGCTTAATGAGAAGCTATATGGGAACAGGATTTCTGTTCTTCACAATGTAGTAGCCACTTGTAGTACACTTATAAATTCTTCTAAGTGATTAAAGAGCTGTTGAGTTGCAGCCTAGGAAGGCACCCGGTTAGGTGCGTATAGGGGCACCTGGTAACAGAAGAACTATCACTTTCTTGTAGCCAATTTTAATAATCTTGTAAATTTCTCCGAGAAAAAATATGTGCCTACAGGGCTGTTGAATCGCAGTCTAGGAAGGTATCTGGATGCGTAGGTATGCTGATACCTTGTAAGAGAAGAGATGTGATAGCTTCTCTTTTGATCTACCCACTTCCTCTTGCTCTCTTTTTCGAACTTTCTGAAAACTTCGTTCCCGTAGGTTAATTTCTGCTCCAGCGGATATACCCGATCTAAGTCATCGGATAGCCTCGCCAAAAGGGAAACTGGGTTGTCGGCTTGTACATCCAGCATTTTTGGAAGATCAAATGTAACATGGCCCCTCAATCTCGCAGGGAGCGCACTTTCATCGTTTCTCTTCAAAATTGAGCCTATGTAGAGTAAGTGCTTTGCTCTGGTGCTAGCGACATAAAAGAGTCTAGCCCTCTCGTAGTTCTTTATGTTGGGTACTTTCGAAATCTCTTCTTCAGACAATAGTTGCTCCCAGTAAGTTGGTGCAACTTTGTAATTGAATATCTTTGCAGCTCCTGTTACGAAGACCACTGGGAATTCTAAACCTTTGGCTGCATGAATCGTAGATAGATTAATCATGTCTTTGTCAGTGATTGGTACTTGATCTCCGTAGTTTCTTATAAAATAATCTAGGAAGGATTCATTGGTCGACCTACTCCGCTCTATAAATGTCAGGTAGCTGTGGTATAGCGAGCGACTGAATGACTCCAAGTACACGTGTAGATTTTCCTGTTGGTTCAAATATGGCAAAAGGCTGCACTTTGTGCAAATGTCAAGTAATGTCTTGAGAAGGCTATCTGGAGTGATGTACGGAGTGTAGGTTTCCTCATCGTTATCATACCTTAAAGGATCTAAATTCACTACCGCTTCATTAACTAGCTTTAAAAAATACCTTACCTTTTCTAACTGCTCTGGATTCCGTTTATATATCTTCAAGAGGTCTTCGTTACCTTCAAGAATATATTCTTCAATAGATTGATTGGCACTCACACTGTTGAACAACGTAGATATTCTTCTTCCGCTCTTGGGATCCAAGATCTGCAACACGCAAAGTAACGGGAAGTCCGATTCAGCCTTGTGGCGGCCTCCTTTAGCCTTTTTTTGAATCACTAACAAGATGTTAATGAACAACAAAACCCGGGAGTATGTCCAAAGAACAGTTGAAGAGAGTTTATTGCACCTAAATTCGTAGCTTTCTCTTAAGAGCTTTTCTATTTGATCCAATTCTCTATTTGTTCTACTCAATACAACAAAGTCAGACGGCTGTAATAGACCACCCAGTTGACAAATTAGTCTGGTTATTTCCTTTGCAATAAATAAATACTCGTCTTCTGAAGAGTTATGCGATGTAATAATTGGCTTGTAGCTCGAAGGGCGGACAACCGTGCTTTGAGCAACTATCTGAGGAGCCTTTTTCTTCAGTTCTAGTTGCTTCAATGAGATCTCCGTAGCTGCCCTGATGATCTCGGGGGTCGATCTGAAGTTCTCGGCTAGTAATATCTCATTGATTTTGTAGCCAGGTAGGCTCCGCTCTAAATTCAACAACAAGTTAGGATTGGAGCCCAAGAACTCATAAATACTCTGATTGGGGTCTCCTGCAATGGTCAAGTGCTTCTGGCTACCAATTTGTTCGTCATCTCGCTTGTAGTTTACGATCATCTGCACAACTTTCAAGAGATCTGGGTACATATCTTGAAACTCGTCTACAATGACCACTTTGAAGTTCAAGAGAGAAGTAATGCCATCTTCCTCCAGGTGCTTGGATTCCTCTACAATCTTCAAGAAATCAGTAATCAAGTCCAGGTACATCATCAAGCCCGTGGACTCAATATAATTCAAGAGCGCCTGAATGTACTCGGCACTCACCTTGTACTTTGAGTGAGCTGCCGCGACAGAGAGACTGCCCTGCTTGATGGAGAAGATCATTCTCTGTAAATCAACAGCAGATATATCCGAATCCAACGATAAACCATTGAGTTTGATGGTTTTCCGCAGGAAAATGGTGGAAAAGGCTCTCCAGCTCGTATCATCCATCACTCTCTTGGCGCTCTGCACTTTCTGGCCATGCTGCTCAATGACATTACCACAGAACGAGTGGAAAGTGCTCAATTGGACCTTACTTGCCACCTCCTCACCTATGGTCCGCACTAGGTTGGCTCTGAGCAGCTTTACAGACCGGTTGGCCATAGACAACACCAAGATCTCGCTTGGTTGAATGCCATACTGGCTGATAAGATACCCTATGCGATTGACCAACGTGTGCGTCTTTCCGCTACCGGGGCCTGCCCTGATAGACAAGAGCGTGTTGGGCTCTGGCTCAGTGACTATTGCATCGTACTGCGCCTGCGTTGTGCGGATGCTAACTTCGTTGTACATTTGCTCCACCGCTTCAGGCGGCGATGCAGCATCATTTGGGTGCTCCAGCATGTTCACCTCTAAGTCTCTTTAAATCTCCTTTTTTGGCACGACAGTAAGCTCTATATTCTGGTACTACGTTCTGCTAGCTACAGCGCCTACTTATACCACAGATATCTACCTCAATGTGACCAAAGAAATGGTTGCAACGGTCCACCGTCTGGCTGCCTTGAAAATTGCTGCGTATCAGCGTGCCCTCTTGTATGCGCACTGCGGCGGCAAACATAACAAAAAAGACACCAAGCTAGTTGATCTCTGGAGCTCAGTGGTAGGCATTGTAGCGGTAATGAGTAGCTTGGATATATTGAAGCACTTGCTTCCTCTCAGTGAAGAACTTCAGTCATCAGAGAAGGACGTGGGCGTCGAGAACCTCCGCAAAGTTGTCCAACAAGAAGATGGCGGCTCGTCGTTGGAGCAGGTGCGAACGCTATGCTACGATTCGTTGCTCACCAACACCAGTAGCGACCAGATCAATGTGCTAATTGAACAGTTTGATGCCTACAAGCTGAACATCCGAACGCACCGGGCCAAAATGAAGCCCATTGAAAGCGCCATAGGCAAATTCAGCTTGGAGTTGAAGCAGTTGTCTTCGTCCCTTGTCGACTCCAGAGAGAAGTCGTTCCAGCTCTCCAAGGACTTGGCGGCGCAGAACTCGCTCACTGACAAGTTGAATCCGATAATATTGGACCTCATGGTGCCTCCGGAGGTGGTCAAGTCGCTCGTGAGCGGGTCCATTCTGGAGAGCTGGCTAGAGAACTTGCGGTTCGTCAACGAGAAGTTGCAGCTCATTGAGGCCATAGAGAAGAAGCAGACGCCCGAAACGGCCCAGTACCACGGGTCGGTGGCGTATACCGAGCTCGTTGAGTGCATAGAGGCCATGAAGTACAAGGCAGTGGAGAGAATTAGGGACCACATCATAATCAACGTGAAGAAGCTTAGAGCCACCAACACGCAGCTTCTGTCGCAGAATATCCAGAAGGAGCTCTTGGACGTGAAAGAGATATTCCCCTTTATCGTAGAGCACCATCCTGCGTTGGCCAAGCAGCTCAGATTGGCATATATATACACCATGAAGTGGTACTACGAGACTCGGTTCGCCAAGTACTTGTATGCCTTGCAAAAGCTCAAGTTGAGGTACGTGGATGCGAGCTTGTTGTTGGGGTCCACCACCAGCGCAGAAGAGAGAGGCGGCGGTCTATTTGGCTGGTTCAGCTCTGGTACAAGCAGCAGCGCCGGAAGCACCGCTGGTCCACTTGCAGGTGGCGCTGGTGGTGGAGCAGCTGGTTCTGGTAACAACTCGGCTGCCAACACTCCGCATACCCACAAGATCATAATGGCGGAGTACTTACCCTCCATCGATAAGAGAATCCAGATCTTGCACCTGGCTCCCTCCGAGGAGGAGCAACCCGAAGAAGCCATTCCCTCGCAAATTGCTGAGACGACGCCCTTTGCGTACTGGATCGAGTTTGTCTACAAGCAGTGGAGTGTGGCTCTCATTGACAACTTGATCGTGGAGTACTTGTTCATGGTTGACTTCTTCTACCTCGGGGACGAGAAATTTGACGAAATTGAGGTCTTGTCTACTACGGCGCTCAACAAACTGGCAGCGGATACTGCCAACGGCACAGAGGCTGACGGACATCATACTGGTGTCAGGGCCAGCCTGTGGTCTACAATTATGTTTGCCAATGTGTTCAAGATGGGCCACGAATTTGTCAACTGGCTCATCACATACCAGCCGCTGGCATTCCTGACGAGAAACCCTAATGCCAACTCCAGAATCATTTCCTCGGCTGCAAGCGTAGCGTCTGCTTCCATAGGCTCCACTACCCAGTTTGGGACTTACGATGGGTATGCTGTGTTGCTTATGATCAGAATGGTTCAATTAACTCAGTCGTCGTTGCACAACGAATTTCACATCCCAATAGCAGACGAGTACCTCAACTCCATCCTATTGCTTCTTTGGCCCCATTTCACTAAAATCATCGACCTAAACTGTGAGCTGATCAAGAAATCAGTGCTCCACTCGTCCTCCACTACAAAATACGACGCTGGCAACTTGGCTCCTGTCGGTGTGACCCAGCAGTTTGCTCAGTACTTGGTTGGGCTCCTCAGACTAGCAGAAACCAGCTCTAACGAAGATGGCAGCACATCTACGGAAATATTCCAAGGTGAACCGCTTTTCAATTCGGTGAACAGATTAAGAAATGACTTCGAGAGTTTATTGACAAAATTGAGTGGAACTATGTTCCCCAAGAGCAAAAAGATTGAGAAGGAGATATTCTTGTACAACAACTACTTCTTGGTGGTGAGCATACTCAAGAACGAGAAGGAGGACAACGGGTTGTTTACAGAGCAGATCCTGCACTTCGACTTGTTGTGCCAGGCTTACAAGAAGTAGAGGAGATTTATGTATTGTATTTTTAATGCTAGTCTTTAATTATCACACAACTACAACAAGAAGTAATGGAAGTCTTTATGTGTTCTATATTAGTACACCAAATATACATAACTTTTTCAGCGTTTCACGGGACTGTAAGAAGTGTGTACTCTCTAACACTTATGTAAACTTGTTGTGCTTTATCATCTCATAACTGTTGCAGAGACAGAAGTAGGCTTATCTGTTGGCTTTTAGTACGCTGAAATGTATATGCGCCACAACCTTACGTAGCTTCAACATCCCCCAATTGTTGCAGAGTTAGAAGTGACCTTCCCTGCATCTTGATTCTGATTCGTTTCTAAACTTTACACAACTTTGCAAGCATCCCACACAACTGTAAGTATGTCGAGACACCTTCCAACACGCGCATGTGCACGTAACCGATCTCCTTGATCACCTCTAATCTCTTTTGTTCGTTTATGCCGCCCACTGTCTTGGCTACCTTGAATGACAGCGTTACTATGTCGATGGCTGAGTAACCCTTCCTCCACAAGTCGTCCAACAACAGGATCGCCAGCTCGATGTCCTGGGACACTATGCACGACGTTAGTATCTTCTTGATCACAAGCGGATGCGGTTGGTCTACAATTTTGAACACATTGACATCGTTGACGAAGCCAAACCCAGCAACTGTACTCTGTAAGTTGTTTATAGCTTGTCTCATGTCACCTTCTGCGGTGAAAATCAACGCTTGGAGACCTTCGGAATTGAACTTCACGTCCTCGGCCTTCACTATCTCCAAAAGCCTTTCCAACACTTGCGCGTCCGAAAGCTTGTTGTATCTTAAGATGGCACACCTCGACTGCAAGGGTTCAATGATCTTCAGCGATTGGTTACAGGCAAAGGCGAATCTGGTGGTATTGGAGTATATCTCCATCGTTCTTCTCAACGCTTGCTGGGCTCCAGGCGTCATGGAGTCGGCTTCATCTAGGATGATGATCTTGTGTCTTCCTGGTGGTAGGCTGATTTTGGTCTGGGCAAACTGCTTGATTTTGTTCCTGACCACGTCGATCCCTCTGTCGTCGGAAGCATTCAATTCCAACGTGGCCAGGTGGTACAACTGGTCGCCAAGCAATTCGTTTGCTAAACAATGTATGGAGGTGGTCTTTCCGATCCCTGGGAGTCCCGAAATGATCATATGAGGCATGTTCCCATCTTGCGCGATGAGCTTTAGCCTTTCTACGGTCTCTTCGTTACCCACTATGTCGTCCAATTTGTGGGGGCGGTACTTCTCGACCCAGGGAAGCTCCAAGTTAAGAGAATGCGACATGCTGTTGGGGTGTTTGGCGGTGTTCTTCCAAGACAAGCTGGTGGCACTTGGGAGCGTCTAGAGGGCCCTTTTTTTTTTCAGAGGCTGAACGCGTTGTTGGTACTGCATATAGGATGGGGCTGCTGGGGTAGTAGCAAGAGGTTGGAAAGAGTATGGGGTGTTAGAGCTCTGCCATGGGAGCAAGTTTGATTTTATAGAGGAGGCGAGGGTGTTCAGAATGGTCCTTTGATTGGTTCTATGAATCTATAACAAAAAAGGGGAAAAAATGAGCCGATTTGAGCATGTTGTGTCTCTAGTAGCTAGTGGTGCTTATGGGTGCTACCAGATATCTTGAGCTGTGTGCTGATACTGTGCTGATAGTGTACTGATAGTGTACTGACAGTGCTCTGATAGTGCTCTGATAGTGTGCTGATAGTGTGCTGATAGTGTACTGATAGTGTACTGACAGTGTGCTGATACTGTGCTGATAGTATGCTGATGGTGTGCTGATGGTGTGCTGATGGTGTGCTGGTAGTGTGCTGATGGTGTGCTGGTAGTGTGCTGATAGTGTGATGCCCTATGGCTACCGTGTGCTACTGGATGGCTAAACCAAGTGGCAGGTAGTCTCTACAGAATAGCAGACAGAGGCTACTGTATAGCTGATAAGTGCTACTGTATAGAAGATAAGTGCTACCGCATGGCTACCAGGTGGCTACGGTCTGCTGTCTACCTATGTGGGAGACCGATGCTGCAGGCGGTACGTGCTCCATCGGTCTCGGCGAGAACACTTCTCTTACGTCTTCCCTCAAGGTTTCACCTTTGGCGGAGTCTTCTTCTTCTTCTGGTCGTTCTTCTTGGGCAATATAGGCGCACTGGTACTCAACACCTTCAACACCGGTTTACTGAAGTCGGCCCTGAGCCCGTCTTCTAACATCTTATCAATCCACGGCACCTCCACATCCTTTACACTGCTGTTAATCAAGTCGTACAAGCCAGAAGCCTCGTTATACTCGTCTGAAAACCCAATTATCGTCACATTCGGCGTGCTTAGTGCTTCCGAGAGCTTCTTCAGAGCTCCTCTTGGAAGCTGTACCAACTTAACCATGTCAGCCAGGTCCCTGGACGCTACGCGCGATAGCACAGGGAAGGGCTCGAGCAACACCTTCGGAGAGACTTCGAATTTAGTCACAAACACATACTTTATATAGGTACTACCATCTTTATTTTGGCCCTTAGGCTCGCTACTCCTACGGCCCTCAAGCTTGTCTCTGGTGCCTTGTGCCTGATTCTCCAATGCACCGACGGTAGAATTGAAGCCCACCGTTATATACTTACTGATATCAGGAGCCTCTGGTTTCACGAAACTGGCATTGCTCTTGCTTTGCTCAAGTAGCTGCTTATGCTGACCATACTTAGACAAAAGGTGGCACAAGTGCTCCATTATATTGTCTGCAACAGAGGGCTCTATAAATGGCCATAAATTTGTTTGGGTGTAGGGGTTATCTAACACTGGCTTGAACACCTGCCTTCGCCTATGCTCAACGTCCTTTAAAGACCCAGAAATGGGACCTCCAGCTTTCTTGGCTTTGGAGGGTTTCGTAACCTTGCTCGTTGTGTTCTTAGGTGGCATAGATGGCTCTTATCGTGGGAAACGCCACCTAAAGAAAAGGTGATTTAGTGCAGGCCCTTCAAATTTTGATGAGAAGGACCTAAAAAAGTTTGATTCCTGCATATAAATGAAAAGGTGGTTGCACACGGCTGGTGAAGGTTGGAGTCAATGTCCATCTCAGAGAGCTGCTTCAGCCGGAACAATGTATACAGTGGGGGAAACCAGTATAGCTACTTTCATTTGCTTTTATTTCGCCTTTCTTTTGGAGTGGCTAGAGTACAAATTGAGGAACCCTGTAGTGGTTTACGATATCTTGAAGATCCTGTATATAACTGAAAAATAGCGAAGAAGCAACAGAAGCTTAGAGAGAAGACTACGTTATCAACTATTTCTACTGGTGTATTATATACATACATAACGAGACAGAGGTGATTAGTAAACTTATCTTCTTTTCTTTTTTTTTTTTGTTTTTTACCCTTTCTTATTTCAAAAATTGATGTAAAACCCTTTTTTTGTTTTCAGTTTTTTTCCACTTTAACATTTTTATAAAAATACAAATAATATAATCCATACAGCTCCTAAAAACGGGCAGTTATAGTTACTTCTTTTCTTCTTCCTTTTTACTGTCACCATATGAAGGAGATTTAGGGACGTACAGTGGCGAACCTGGGGAGTATTGTGGTGATGTAGGGGAGTATGATGGTGAAGTAGGGGAGTACTGTGGTGAGGTTGGTGAGTACGATGGGGATGTTGGCGAGTATGATGGTGAAGTAGGGGAGTACTGTGGTGAAGTTGGTGAGTACGATGGTGATGTTGGCGAGTATGATGGCGATGTTGGAGAGTATGATGGTGAAGTAGGACTGTAACTTGGCGAAGTTGGGCTGTAACTTGGCGAAGTTGGGCTGTAACTTGGCGAAGTTGGCGAATAACTTGGCGAAGTTGGACTGTAACTTGGCGAAGTTGGACTGTAACTTGGCGAAGTTGGCGAATAACTTGGCGAAGTTGGCGAGTAACTTGGAGAAGTTGGACTGTAACTTGGCGAAGTTGGACTGTAACTTGGAGAAGTTGGACTGTAACTTGGTGAGGTTGGTGAGTAAGATGGCGAAGTTGGAGAGTAACTTGGCGATGTAGGACTGTAACTTGGCGAAGTTGGTGAGTAACTTGGTGAAGTTGGACTGTAACTTGGCGAAGTTGGGCTGTAAGTAGGACTAGTAGGACTGTAGGTTGGACTAGTACCTCCATATCCTGGGCTTGCACCTCCAAACGATGGCGAGGCGTTACCGTAGGAAAATGGTGATGTTGGTGAAGGACTCGTAGCGGATTGACCACCGTAGGAAGTCAAAGCACCAGAACCATCAGAAACAGGAGCAGTATGGATTGGAGAGAATCCTGCGCCTTCTTCGTAATGGATTTGGTCATCCTCCATGTTGTATTCCTTGTAAGGAGTAGCACCACCATCTTCGCCAACTTCATCACCAACATTAGTGGAAATGGCAATGTTCGAAGGAGCCTGTTGCAACATCTTATCATCTACCATTACGTCGAAAGCACCAGTTCCTAATGGAGCCATTTGTCCCAACATAACGTTCTCAGAAATACCCTTACAGTCATCCAATTCAGCAGCAGCACCGGCTTCCAACAAGATTTCTACAGTTTCTTCGAAAGAACATCTCATCAAGGCACCAGTATCAGATCTATTGATACCGTGACGTGTAATGGCCATCAAGTGACCTCTGGACGTCATGACATCCACCAACAAGGCCATGTGTCTATAGTTAACATAAGAACCATCGAAGGCGATAACGTTCATGATTTCCTTATACAAGGCACTTCTGGTGGCTTCAATACCCAACACACTCAAAACTTCAATGAAATTATTCGAGTAGGTTCTGGATGCATCTACACCTGGAACAGTCATGACATCAGCAAGATTGACCCCATCAGTTTCCAAGACCCATTCCTGAGTCTGTACGAATTCTCCAGTAGTGTCTGGTGAACTTACTTTATGTTGCATCATGAAAACTCTGGTGATACCTGGAATACCTCTTAAGGAAATAGATTCCAACATATGAGCTTCAATTCTCTTCAAGATCTGGTCTTCTTCTGCATCTGCCTCCTCATCGAGTGATTTAGGATCACGAACTACTCTACAACGGATGATCAACTTGTCAGCGGTATCATCGGACCAAATCACGAACAAATCTTCACCAAAGTTTTGGGAGATCTTTTCAGCAACTTGACTCATGGTTAATTGTTTATCCAACATCTTAGCACGGTCCAATTCTAATCTTAAAAGCCATGGAGACTGTTTGTCAATAGATTCTTCAACCTTTTCATCAGGAATGGCAAAGTATGCTTCCACAGTATCGTAATCTTCTTCAATGACAGTCAGTCTTGGATCTGGGTCATAGAAGATTTCGGTTGCTGAAGTGACATTCTTCAAAGTAGTGTGTTCGATAGCAGATTGAACAACCTTAGCCTTTTCAATATCAGCAGCGATTTCTGGTTCCAAGTAAACAGTCAATCCCGGAGTCTTGATGTTCTTAGCAACATTCAAAATTTCCTTCAAACGAGGAACACCCAAGGTAACATTCTTAGAGGAAACACCGGCATAATGGAAAGTATTCAAGGTCATTTGAGTGGCTGGTTCCCCGATAGATTGGGCAGCAATAACACCCACCATTTCACCAGGATGTACAAGAGACTTCTGGAACTGGGCTTCGATTTCTCCACATAACCAATCAAATGAGATCTTGGACAACTTGAACTCTTCAATTACTCTTCTTGAAGCCAATCTAGATCTAAGTAAACATTGGAACAAGAGAGTAGCATTGGCCTGTGCTTCTTTCAGCAATTCACTTTCGCCTCTAACAACACTCAACTTAGTACACAATTCTCTGACTCCATAGACGATTTCATCCAACTTCAAGTCCGAGGCCTTGTGACGACCGTTGTGGAAGATTTGCAGGGCGTTTTGAATGATACGTCTCAAATTAACAGGAAGTGGCCAGTTGTAATCACCGTTAGGGAAACAAACGTCTCTAAGGTAGCGACGATCTTCTACCAACTGCTTGTACTCTTCGTCCAAAACTCTTTGCAATTTGGCGTCACCTCTAATCTCCTTTGCAGACTCCAAGAGTTCTTCACGGATTCCTCCCTTGGAAGGATCCAATAAATCAATTCTGTATCTCTTCTTGAAGGACTCGTCGGAGCCTGGAATGGTGTCCACAGACTGCTTCTCCACTTGCGTACCATCCACACCGTCTTCACCGTAGACGAACTGGATGACATCTCCAAGGGAGTTTCTGGTAGTACCATCGTAATGAACCATGATATCTTCCAAGGCCTTCACCAAACGACGTTGAATGTACCCGGTTTCTGCGGTCTTGACCGCGGTATCGATCAACCCTTCTCTACCGGCCATGGCGTGGAAAAAGAATTCCTGAGGTGTCAACCCTCTCAAGTATGAGTTCTCTACAAATCCCTTGGATTCAGGCGAATAATCGTCCTTTGTGAAATGTGGTAACGAACGATCGGCAAACCCGAACGGAATACGCTTACCTTCCACAATTTGTTGACCCACACAGGCTGACATCTGGGAGATATTAATAAACGAACCCTTGGAACCAGAAACCACCATCTGTTTGACGTTATTCAAGTCCTTTAAGTTCATTTCAGCAGATCTACCTGCAGTATCTCTGGCTTGATTCAAAACTCTCGATACATTGTGCTCAAACGACTCTCTTAAGGTCATACCGGGCTCGGGCTCTAATTTGTTGTGTTGAGCATCTAAAATGATTTCCTGAACCTTGTTTTTAGCCTCGGTAATGGTGGTGGTAACCGTTTTCATGGTGCCGGCATCTGCGATGGTATCACCGATCCCAATGGAGAAACCGTTATGGAGCAACCAGTAGTTGGTCACCTTTTGGATCGAAGAGAACAACTGCGCACAGACATAGGGACCCTTTTCTCTCATCACAGTGTGGATTAATCCCCCACCAGTAGCACCTACTGTCTTCTTGTCAACTACACCAAACATAATCTCTCCGTCTACAATCAACATACCGTTGTCCTTGGGCGAAGCCAAGTTGGTTCCGTCGTCAAAACGCTGCAAGTGGATTCCCTTGGGGATGGCAATCGATAACAATTGCTTCCCGGTCCAAAGCGGCTTTGGTTTGACAATTGCTGGTGGAGGAATCACCCCGTCCCAGTTCGGAATCCAGTACAACATATTCATCACTTGATCCATCTCTATAAAGTTGTCTCTCAAGGTCATCTTACGGATACCACACAACGTATCCTGCACAATTCCCATGACGGGCTTGTTGGATTGTGGTGAGACAATCTGAAGGGGCACAGCACAGATTTGCGACAATTCAGCTCTCGTTTCCGGGCTTTGCGGCACGTGTAAATTCATTTCATCACCGTCGAAATCGGCATTGTAGGGAGACGTAACCGACAAGTTCATACGGAAGGTTGAGTAAGGCATAACCTTGACTCTATGGGCCATCATGGACATCTTGTGCAATGAGGGTTGACGATTAAATAACACTGGGTCGTCATCCATAAGGTGTCTCTCCACCTTCCAGCCGTACTGCAAGGCAATATCTCCAGCTCTTTTACTGTACCGCAAGTCGATACGGTCACCTGTATCTCTAATGACGTATTTGGCACCTGGGTGGTCGTTTGGTCCGTTTCTTACATATTCAGTCAACTTGTGGATATTGTATGGGGTCACTACTTCAGGGTATGACAATGTTCTGGCAATGGAAATGGGGACTCCGACCTGATCTAAGTCCAAGTTTGGATCACCAGAAATGACAGTACGGGCAGAGAAATCCACACGCTTACCCATAAGGTTACCTCTCAATCTTCCTTCTTTACCCTTCAATCTGGCTCTGATAGACTTGATTGGTCTACCTGTCTTTTGTAATGCTTGAGGTTGCCCAGCAATGTCGTTGTCCATGTACGTGGCGACATGGAATTGTAAGAGAGCTTCAAACTCCGAGATAACGTGCTGTGGCGAACCGTCCATCTCCAATCTCTGTACATTGATGTTGGCCTTCAAAACGTCGGCCAACTTGAACGTCAAATCATCTTCTCCTCTAGCGGTATCGTTGAAGGCAATGGAAGGTCTTACAGGTGGAGGGGGAACAGGTAACACCGTGATCAACATCCACTCTGGGCGGGCGTAGTCCTCGTTGAAACCCAATCTGAAACAGTCCTCGGAATTAATATGCTTGAAAACGTTCAAGATTTCGGAAGGTGTTAACAACCGACGCTCTGGTTGCTCGTTCTCGTCAAAGCTCTTGTTCTGTTTCCAGGTTCCCCACAACTTCAAACCGTCTCTACGTACAGTGGGCTGCGTGTGTCCACAGCCTCCACGGCCCTTAGGCACCGCAATACCGCTCTGGAGCTGCTGCTGCTGTTCCTCTTCTGTCATGGTATCAGCCTCACAGATCATCTTGGTCTTACAGATAGTCCACACGGCGTTAAAACGCTTCTTAGGATCCCTTATCTTGATGGCTTGCGCCATCTGTGGGTTTGATTCATCCAACAAAAGCTTACCGCAGTGCATACACACACACTCACACACCTTCTTGATACGAGCGATGAAACCAATGTGAAACACGGGCTTGGCAAGGTCGATGTGGCCAAAGTGACCTGGACATTCTGCCATGTCTTCCCCACACGTCTGACACTTGAAGTTTCTGTCGATAGAACCCAATCTGGGGTCGTTGAGCCCTCCTTCTCTGGGCTTCTTGGTGGTTTGGTCCATTGTCTCGGGGTACTCGATCTTGGCTACAGAAATAGCCCTGACTTCCTCAGGCGACAAAAGGCCAAACTGCACTTCCTTGACGGACCTGAGGGGGGCGCTGGAGTACGGGAACTGGCGACTCATGCTATATTAGTGTTTTTTTGGGGTTTTTACTTTTTTTGTTTTACTTTTCTGTTTTTTTTAAATTTTTCAAAAGGGGGGCACGAAGGGAGGCTCCTATGGGCAGGTGTTGTTCCGATGGAGTCGTTCCGTTCGTCTTCTTTTCTACACTGCAATCAAATGAATGACTGCTCTATCTCTTAAATATCTCCTAAGTATACGTCGAGGTATAGGCTGGTTGGTCGTGGTTGTTGTTGTGGATCAATATTTCTTATCCCTGGTGGAAAAAATAGTCACGCTAAAAAAAACAAACTGGTTTGCTCTTGATCAGGACGGGACTCTACAAAAAATATTACAAGATCTCGGGGCGGAGTGGCTACTGAGAACTTATCACACGTACAGGGGTGGGTTACGGTAAAATGTAGGTGGGTAGGGGGGTTGGGTTGAGGTAAGAATGACTAACTACTAAAAGACCTCTTGGGGTTGTTTTTGCTTTGGCTGGTTTTTTTTTTCAAAAGTGGCGAGCGAAATTTTCTATGTCGGGCTGAAAGTTACGCGGCGGCGGGCACGAGAAAGAGTGGCAAAGAGTAAAAGGGGGAATGGTACGGTGTGCAGGTTCTATCACTTTTCCCCACTGAAACTGTCAGCTGTGGTGCGGGTGTCCGGGTGTGTGGATGTGTTGCAGTATGATGGTCGGCGGTGATGGGTGGTGTTGGTGCTCGTGGTGTAGCTTCGTGAAGTTGAGGGTAGCCCAACTTTCATGTCGGTATCATGCCGTGGTGGTTGGGTATCCGGAGGATAACCAATGGAACTGGTTCCCGCGTAATGCTAGTCGCTTCATTGCTGTACTGTAGTGCGTGCAATTAACTAGGACTGAGTGCATATAAACCAAGAGTAAGTAGAAGTACATAGATGGAGATGTCGCTGGTCCATCCCGAGCCTAAGTTCGGTGTTATCTTAACCTTTCATTTTTTTTTGCTGTTCACCGCCTCAAGGTGTGTCTTATGGCTACATGGTGGAGACAGAGCTCATACTTGTAGATGTGCTTCTGTCGTGTGCTACTAGAGAGAATCTGAGTGAAGGTGTGCATATAGCCTATCTACATGCAACCATTTTATGGGGTGCTACCAGCTGGGCTACTAGGCGTTTCTTTGCCTGTGGATCGATCAATATAGTTTAGCTCTGCCCTGTTGGAGTTGCGGTGGACGCTCACTGTGTCGAATTGACCACGACCAAGAACTCAGGTGCTGCTCAGTTTGCACCTCTGGTGTCTACTAGTACTCACCGTCTGCAGCACCTTTCCATGCAGTACTAAGACTCTTAGGTAGTGGTGTCGTCAGCTGTGACTACTCAATGGTACGCTGGTTGTAGGGAGCTGATCTTCTCTGGCCAGCTCGTTTGTTGCGTGCTGTATTCCTCTCTTTTAGTTTTACTTCAATCTACTCTCGATTCTACGGACCAGTCATTGACTAGCTTCCTGCTACAGTCGGATGTGATTAGCTCTATGTAATTGGCCGCTATTTATCTACTTACAGGTACCGCTTCTTAGGAGAACACTGATCACTGGAAGAACTTGGACATGGCCTTTTTCTGCTTCTCCTTGCGCTGCTTTATACTGGTCTTGATATCCTGTAAACCCTTAGTAATGGCTCCATCGCCTGGAGAGAGCTTGAGAGCCTCTTCCAAGCTCTCCTGCGCTCCATCTTCGTCCTTGTTGAGCAATTGACCCATTCCCTTACGGTACAAGGCCTTGGATTTGGACTTGTCGTCGATGTTGGTGACGCCAAGAGCAGCAGAGGCCGCAGCAACGGTCTTCTTACCGTCCTTCAACTTCAATGCAGCCAAGGCGGCATTCAAGTTACACGACAACTGCAACTGGTACAAGGTGTTCAAGTCGTCTTCGGGCAAGTCTTCAGGGAAGTACTCGCCGAGAAAGTTGGTGGCCTTGTGGTACTTGGCGTACGCCCTGGCTACATCCCCCTCTTTCAACAACTTGGTACCTATTTCCTTCAAGTGCGACACTGCCTTGAACACAGATTCGCTCTTGTTGACGTCGATTTGGTCGTCGTCTGCCATGACGTCTTCGTAGACATCCCCAGTGCCGTCGTCCGCGCGTACTGCAGGTACTGGTACATACGATGGGTCGAGCTCTCCACAGTCAGCGATCACCACGTCCTGTACGGGCTTGTCGTCCGCGCTCTTTTCGCACCTTTCGATTTGGCGCACGATCGACTTGCCCTCAATTACTTTTCCGAAAACAACGTGTTTCCCATTTAAGTGAGGTGTTGGCACAGTGGTGATAAAAAATTGAGACCCGTTTGTGCCAGGACCAGCGTTTGCCATGGACAACAAGAAGGGCACATCGTGGGTCAAGTTGAAGTTTTCGTCTTCAAATTTTTCTCCGTAGATAGATTCGCCTCCAATTCCAGAACCGTGGGTGAAATCTCCACCCTGGCACATAAAATCTTTTATAACTCTGTGGAAAGTCGAACCCTTGTAGTGGAGAGGCTTGCCGGAACTGGGCGACACACCTTTCTCTCCTGTACAGAGGGCTCTGAAGTTCTCTGCGGTCTTGGGCACCACATCGCTGAAAAGTTCAAACGCGATTCTGCCCTTTGGTTCACCGCCTACGGTGATATCGAAAAATGCCTTTGGATTCATTCTGATTAATTACTTGTATTAAATAAAGAACTAGTGCTATCAAGATTTCTTCTTGGGTGGTTGAAATTTTCAGCCCAAAAGAGAAAATTCCAGAAGGTCACGTGACCGCTTACCTTACTTGGCACAAAGCGCCGACGGGCTTCCCTTCTGGTCAAGGACGGGGCCCGCACTGTAGGAGCTTTGCAGTGCCAGATACAGCGGTGGCCCTGCTAGTCTATCCTCTACCTTAACCTCACTAATCTCAGGGCTTCCTCTCTCTTTAGCCCTACTGATCTTAGGTCATCCTCTTACTTCAGCCTTACGTTCAGCCTTCTCCATTATTTCTCATCACTTTCTCAATTCTTCGCTTCTGCTTCTCTAATCGGCTTAAAATAGTCGTGCTCCATCGCCTCCTTCGCAGTCAACCTTTCCTGGTGGTCGTATCGCAATATATTGTCCAAGAAGTCCAAAAAGTCGTCGTTGACCAAGTGCTGGTTGTTGTCATTGATGAACCGCTTCCAGGGTCTTCTATTATAGTAACCCAAGTCCTCGTACTCCTCGCTCAACGTCAACTCGTACTTGTTCAAGTACTTGTGCAAGTCGTCGGACCCCAACACCCGCACAATCTGGACCAACTGGTCCGTGTTGGACTTCCCGTGGAAAAAGGGCTCCTTTTTGAACACCAACGATGCAAACATACACCCAAACGACCACAAGTCTAACGAGTAGTCGTACAATCTAAAGTCTACAAGCAACTCCGGGCCCTTGAAGTATCTAGACGCCACCCGGACGTTGTACTCGGTGCCTGGGTGGTAGTACTCGGCCAACCCCCAGTCAATCAACCGCAAAATCTTGTTGTCGTGGTCAATCATCACGTTGTGAGGTTTGACATCTCTGTGCATGATCCCCATCGAGTGGGAGTAGTCCAACGCCTTCAACAACTGGTACATGTAGAACCTGATGTCGTAGTCCGTGAAGTGGGGGTACAACGACCTAAAGTCTACGTTGTTTACGTGCTCAAAGATCAAGCCGGGAGTCTTCAGCTGTGGTTCTCTTACAATGTCCAATAACCCGATGATGTTGGGCCCGCCGACCAAGTTCTTCAAGATGGAGATTTCTCTTTTTATCTTCTTGCGCTTCACGGGTTTCAACACCTTGATGACACACGTGTTGCCGTTGTTGTTGAGATCAACACCCAAGAACACCTCTGAGTATTTACCTCTTCCTAGCTTCTTTATGATTTCGTAGTTGTCTTGAACGTTCCACTTTATGTTCATGTTCTCGTAGTCCCAGTACGACTGTGGCTTGGAGGCAAGGACGTCGGCGTACACCTTGGACACCGAGCTGACTGTGTGGTGGGACATCTTGTTCTGTGGTGTGTAGCGTAGCACTGAAGATAAGCTGGTGCTACCAAAAAAAGCGTATATGAAACAGGCCGCTATGAATGTGGAAACAAGCAACGAGCGCAACCGGAGGTCAATCGACAGTGAACGAATCAACTTTGTCTGAGTGGAATTGATGGGGAAGGGGCCCTAAAAATCGATTCGATTTGTGTGTAATCGTATTGGAACCCAATTGGTGAATTGTATTAGGCGTCGCTGAGTCTGCTTTGCCCTACAATGAAGATATAAACAGGTAGTCTGTCTGGTCCAAGGGCTGGTTACAACTAAGAAAAAAAACAGAAAAAAAAAAGAGACAAAAATGCTCCAAAAAAGATCAATTTTGCACGTGACTAGTCCCTTGATAGATAATCTGGCTGTACTAGTTAGCTTTTGCTGGTAAGGTGGTGTTCGCCAGTGTATCGGTCGTAATCGCAGATAGCAGAAGCGGGGAAGCTAGCATGGGTTGGTGGTTGGTGGTTGGTGGTGGGGCCAGGCTAGACTGTCGCTGGCTCGTGCCGCTGTGGCAGGGAGATAGTTTGAGGGTGGTGAGTGACACAAAGACGCATTAGGAAATAGTCTAATCGGGCTGCTCGGTGCCGGATGGCTGCAAATGGGCCAGAGTTGCAAGAGGTGTACTGTGAGCTGTAGAATCCATGGGGGTTGATGGTCTAAAGAAGAGTTGGCTTGGGGAAGCGAGCCACAAACTATCCAAAGTCGGATTAAATTAGGCGGAACCACGAAGTTTGGCGGTCTTGTTGCTATCGTCTGTTTCGGCGTTTTACACGCTGCTAGGTTCCTCTACAGGTGTCTGGCATTGTACTTCCGCCGTCTACATCGTCTAAACTTTCCCTTCTTATAATAAACAATACAACCTATCATAAAGCTTCCCATATATAAAAAAAAAGTAAAACGAAAAGAGCAGCCGAAAGTCCATCGAACCGGGTATAGGTGTGTGTGCAGTTTCATGATGGTCCAATGGATTCAGTCTCTAGTCGCTTCGGTAACGAATCAGTAAAGAGCATGGCTATTTCTCAGTAGTCACGGATACAATTTCACGTTCCACTACCGGAGGCTCTTCGTCGGAAACGCCGATTTTTTGAGTCTTCAACTTGGCAAATAGCTCTTCTTGTTCAGCCTTGGTCAATTCACTCTTCTTCTTGTTCTTGATGTGGTACATTGGGTTCAAAGATCTCAATGTTAAGTTCTTGGTGAATGGTAAGTGACCATGTCTTTCCTCGTATGTCATAAGGAGTAAGACTGCTATAAGGGCAATCCAGTAAATACAGTAGGCCAAGACAGATCCATAGGTAGCAGTGTTTTGCCAGCCCAATAAAGCATTGAAAACATCCCAGCCATTGTCTCTGTTTGGGTTGCAGCAGTTGACGTGCCAAACAACCTGACGGATGTTGTAAGTACCAGGGCCAGATCCATTTTCCGAAGCATCTCCTCCTGTTTGCTTGGCGAATACGTACGTTTGGAAGTACCATACAGCACGCGAGAACAATCCTGCGGCAATCAAGTACAAGATACAAGTGGAGAATATCAAGAACAACTGCAAAGACTGAGTGGTTCCACCAATGTACAATAAGTAACCTATCAAAGCACCAGCAAGTAAGCCTGTGATAACCGGAATCGGAAAAGAAGTAGCTTGGGAGTTCATACCAACACCACCTACGAATACGACGGCTTCTAAACCTTCCCTCAATAAAGTGATAAAGGGCAATATGAACATACAGTATTTTTTGGCCAAGTAGCCAAATTTGTATCTATCCTTCCTTTTCTTTGGAGGTGTTAAAAGAGCCTGAGCCAACTTTACTCTCCACTTTTCTTGCATTTTGTTCACCCTCAACATGGCTACTCCCATCATCGAGATCAAAATCGTAGCAATAGTGCAGAAAATTCCTTCCCAGAGGTCTTCAGAGTCGGCCCAGATGTTCTTTCCGAGGGTATAAAAGGTTCCAATGAAAGCCCCACCAATAATGAAACATATGATCAAACCTGAAAGCGAGCCCCACCACACCTGTCTTGTCAATCGCTTATATACAACAGGGTCATTGTCTGCCCCACCTAAACCTTTCTTCAAGAAAGCGAGTAAGACTGAAATGACAATAACAGCTTCAAGCGATTCTCTGAACACGATGAAGAACACTGTTGGATTGAATACGTTCACCATTGCTGTCTGTCCCAGCTAAGCTTTTCCTGCTTTCCGAGAGGTTTTTTTTCAATATTTGGAAAAAAGAGGTTTTTCACTTTTTGGTGCCACTTCTGGAATGTTATATACTTCTATTCAAATTTGTTGAAGGTGTCCAGTTAACTTGCTTTGTGTATGCCAAGACTAATAAACTATCAGATTCATCTGATAATTTCATTTAGAAAACTTACGACAAGCAAAACGCCTAACCTTCCACTTTAAGCTTTTGGGTGTTCGAAGATGCGTGGGCGCCTATCCTCTCAAAAAAAGCCCTCTGAATATTACTAATTTTCCGTGCCTGTTTTAGTTGCTGTACGGCTACTTAAAAATTCTTCCATTATTCTACTGCACCAACATCTACCTGCTCACCTTGACCTAGAGCTTTGGTGTAGCGCAGCACAAGAAGAAGTTGCTGCTCAATGAGACATGACTTTGCATGGACTCGCATCAGGAAAATTGTGTCAATATCCTGGTATAAAGGGTTTGTAGATTGGTCCCGAAAGAAACTTTGAAAGACTACACCATTGCAGTTCGTGTGAAGAGTAGGGACCGCAACTAAGGCGAAAAAGTCTAGACTGAAGTCTCAAAGACGTGATTGGTCGAAAAGAACTCAAGAGATGTAAAACTAGCTACAAATAGTTTGGTTTTTCAAAATTTGTTAGATAAAATAGGTTCAATTAGTTGCAGCACCCAAATTGGTATATGAATAGAAACCTGTCTTAGCAATCGGCAGCGATTTTTTGCACACTTTAACTATTCTCTCTATAATTTCTTTTGTTATTGAATCGAAAAACGAACTATAAGACTGTCTTAGTACAGTCTGGCTGCCTTTTACTCTCGTAAATAGAAGTTAAGCCGCTTCTTGAAAGAAGTCACTAGTTCTTCTTGTAAATCAATCCTCTGAAAATATCGAAGGAGTTTCCATCTGGCTGCAATTCTAAGATTTCACCACTGTTAACATCCTCAACTACTAAGAGCCCATACTCTGGAGTAATACCCTTAATTGTACACTTTCTCCTAGACCCATCACCCTTAGCATCAACATCAACAACTTGATCGGTGTGAAGCCACCTTTTATAATACAAAGGTAAAAATGGTTTCAAACCAGACTTTTCGAACAAAGTATAAAATTCTTGAACGGTGTGAAGCATCTTAGCCAAAAGGAGTTCGTGTTGGTATGGAGGTAAAGCTGGAAGGCCCTTGCGAAGTCTAATCTCGTTCAACTTCTCCAACACCAAGTTCAAAGAAGTAGTGGGAGCAGAATTGGAAACATTTATTCCAACACCCCAAACCAAGTAGAAACAGTTTTCCATGTATTGAGAGTTGATCAAGGCACCAGAAATTTTGGCATATTTCTCTTCGTCCTCATCAAGAGTGGTACTACTCGAAGTAGTAGTGTTTGAAGCTGTAGTTTCGTTAAAGTATTGAGGCTTCATGGAGTAGATATCGTTTGGCCATTTAAGCTTTATAGGCATGTCCTCATATCCTACACCTTTCCCAGCCTGCAGACTACCGTAGCCTAGTATCAGTTCCACGATAGCTAAACCACATAAGTACTGTAATGTTACAATTGAGGTCTTATTGGGCGATGAAACAGGAACTTTGAAAAGAACTGAAGTGGCCATCACTCCCTTGGGATTTATCCACACGTTACCACCTCTTCCTCTACCCGAGACTTGAGTAGTTGCTGTTAAGGCAAATCCATGAGGCAAATGTTCTAACCAGCCTGGATTCTTATCCATCACTGTGTTAGTAGATGTGATAACTTCACAATAACCAAATGTGGAGCCAATTCCTCCTGAGTTTGAATTGGAAAGCTTCTTGTATTCCTCTCTGTAAGTAGCCATATTGAAGTAGGGGGTGATTTTATGAGAGGGTAACTCGTTAGAAATTTTGATGTGCTTTGGGTGGGATTCCAAATCGTATGAGTTTTTGAAATCATCATCGCTCTTGATGAAATAGTCGTTATCATTCTCATCTTCTGTATGGAAAATGAAGGTATCATGGAGATCTTCGTGCTTGTGATTTTCACCATCAATTTTCAAGCTCTTCCTCAACTGTAACAACACTTCAGGTTTCAAACTGGAAAGATATATTGGGGTCAAGTGTGGAACTGCCATGTTGATGTCCTGGTTGACTTTTAGACCTAGCTTTCCGAGGCAATCTCTCAAGAAAAGCTTTCTCTTATCGTCATTATTTTGTTGGGTGAGCGTTTGGAAAGTTTTGATATAGTCAGCCTCGTCGCTTGCTGGCTTCATCAAGGCCGGTGTGTACTCTGGATGAGAACCAGTCAAAAGTGCAGCCCCCTTGCCTACTTTACAAAGCACCACTGCAGCAGTCAAGTCGTCATCGCTTGCATTGTGTGTGACTTCTACGGGCTCCATGTACTTGGCCAAAACTTCCGTGTTGGGGTACTGGGAGGCATTCACAAATACACCACCGCCATTATAGTAGTTGAAAACGACACCGTTTTCACTTTGTAAGGGAGTGCTTCTAACACCTTTATGCGTTTCGTATAAGAATCCCTTGTAAGCACACCCTCTAGCGGTTCCAGGGAAAAAGGACAACTCTCTTGGTCCAGTTACCTCCATACCAGTACCCACTTCAAATTCGCACCTGGCACTACCATAGTACCCACCTGCGCAAAAGCCAATGTACTTACCACCCTTCTTGACAAACTGCGAAATCTTTTTGTTTCCCTCACCATTCAAGATCCTACACATAGGCAAATCAGCGCCTCCTGGCATAACAAACACCGCAGTCTTGTGCATCCATGGGTCATTCAAGATGGCAGTCTCAGATACTGCGACTACTGCATAAGATGGCGAGAGGTGAAGTCTGAGAGACTCCAAGCAGTGCTTCACCGATTCGGATGTGGTTCCCGGCCCGGAGTAAACTAGGACATTCATTCTAGATACGAAGCGAGATGTGGCGAATTTTGAAAAGGAAATTTTAGAAAAAGGTGTTGCACTGGTACTCCAATATATATCACCAATCTGTTGGGGATTTTTTTTGAAAAATTTTGAGTCGCAGCCTCTCAAAAATGATAATCATTTGAGTCATCGTGCGACTTTTG
The DNA here is from genome assembly GCA_030563865.1 of Dujonia oleophila. Taxonomy (NCBI): domain Eukaryota; kingdom Fungi; phylum Ascomycota; class Pichiomycetes; order Serinales; family Debaryomycetaceae; genus Dujonia; species Dujonia oleophila. The sequence goes on along the minus strand of JAJMKG010000034.1, from coordinate 38,080 downwards.
GGATGACTCGAAGTCATGGATGAGGGCCCGGTTGTGAGAGGATGCGCTAAGAGGTAATGGGGAGCCAAATGGTTGAAGAATTCTGTAGAAAGAAGCGGTGTAAGAGGAAGTGGTGCCAAAGACGTAACCCTTCTACGCAGATCTTGGAGTGGTGGTGTACGGATGTACTAAAAAGTAGTCTATAGAGTAGATAACGATTCACCTTTAAACCAAAGTTTGTCGTGAAGATATTTCGATGCTTCCACTTATTATGCTGTGGTGCTGTAGTTCTTAGCGATATTTCGAGAGAATTTGCTACATAATGCAGTTTCTTTCGGTGTAGCAAGAGTATACCTTCTTTGATTGTGTGCAGTACGTTTACACTAGTATAAGGATGCCATCAGGGCCTTCTATTTTTTTTTGCTGCATTCTGATCTTCATATTTGTTGGTCATCAGTCATCAAGATGTTAGTCGAGCAGGCCGATGTGGTCACTTTGAACCCTAAAGAAGGTTTTGTGGTAAAAACGAAAATTATAGATGCCTCAGATTACGACAGGTATGATATCTCTACTAAGGTGTTTATCAACATATGCCACGATTCTCTCGTACCGAAACCTCCACAAGATTTTGACCCCACTGTAGTTTTCCCTCTAATTATTAATAATCAATGGGAAATACCGATAATTACTTCGCAGGAGAAAAAAAGCAAGGATAAAAAAGGGCAGCCTTCTCTAGTCTATGACTGTTGTGTAAACTCTACATGTTTTAGGTGGTGCCAGATCAATGCAGATTTGCGCTCGATTCTAATTGAGTGGTGCATTGAAGCAGTGGAAATGATGTACGGGATAGTTTTAGAAAGAGAATACAGCATTCCCAAAATGCTCGCAAAGGGCGAATTATCAAATACTGAGGTTCTAAAAAGCGATTTGGAAGGTACAGTACAAAAAAAAATGGAGCATATAGCAGATGAGAGACTAGGGTTGCTTGATGAGATGAGAGAGAAGGAAGAAAATGACGTAGACTTGAGTGAGAAATTACCCGATATAATGAATGTGAGCGGTGGGAAAAAGAAAAATTTGATAGAGGAATTGGACGAAACTACAATAGCTGAGATAACCAAGAAGACAAAGAGGGCCAGTGGCCGTGCGCCTGAGCAAGTACTCGACGTGGGGCCCTCAAAAACGGCTGCAGAAGATGAACAAGATCCCGAGATTGGTCTTAGGGCGGTGAAAACTACAAAGTTAACCCAGCGACCTGGGCTCGAAATTGAAGAATTATCTTCGCCAACATCAAAGATCCAGCTCGTATCTGAGGAAAGCGAACTCAAGCACACAGTGACGGAGCAAAATGCCAAAGACGGAAGATGCTTCAAGGTCCACTTACCCACACTCATTGATGGTGGGGAACTCACAGTGACGTACTCCTTTGTGCAGGACAAAATCATCATATCTCGAGATGGCCAAGCGGCCATAAAAATCGATGCAGTTATCGACGCTGAGACCCTCAAGGTATTCTGGCTTGGCGAGGAGAAGCACTTGTATATATTTGGTAAGAATCTAATCTAATGAAACGCATTTTTCTACTACTTTATTAAGCAAATCGTAGAACGTCTTTAACGTTTCCTGGTGGCGCGAAGCCAAATCGGGCAAATGCGCACGAGCGGAATTTATTTTAGAGAGGTCCCTTTGATGACTATTCCGCTTTCGTGCAAGCGATATGGACCGCATCGTTTGGCCACTTTGAGAGATACCACAACTTTTCTTCTTTCCAAATTTATTCGAGATCATATTTCGCGGTTGTATTCAAACTTTGTAACATTATCGAGTTCTTTTTTTTCTTTTCTTTGTAATTAGAACGATGAACGCTGAGCAACCCCTTTTAGCCGGATCTCTTGATCATGCAGTGTATGACACTGTGGAAGAGGGCGAGATCACTCACAGCTACACATACGAATCAGAAGGCGTAGGCATTGTAAAAGCAATCGGACCGTTATCGGTCAGTTTTTTTCTTCAACTGATCCTCTCTGTAACCACCATTTTTGCAGCTGGGCAATTGGGACCACAGGAGCTCGCAGCAGCGACTTTGGCTGTGTGCACATTCAACATAACTGGGAATGCAGTGTACCAAGGTATGTCCACATCTTTGGACTACTTTTGTTCACAGGCGTATGGGGCAGGCAAGCCATTTAATGTGGGGATGTACTTTCAACGTTGTTCTGCTATGATGATGGTAATAACTATATTTCCATTAAGTTTTATTTGGTGGTTTTCTGGATCCATCCTACTGGTGTTGATCCCAGATGCAGAGTTGGCGATGATGGCTCAGAAATACTTGAGAATAGCAACTATTGGGGCACCAGGATTATTGCTTTTTGAATCTGGTAAGAGATACTTACAAGCCCAGCATATATTTAATGCCAGTACGTACATCTTACTTCTCGTAGCACCCTTGAACTTCTGTCTCAACTGGTTGCTTGTTTGGCACCCAGTGTATGGATTGGGGTACATTGGAGCACCTATTGCAGTTTCAATCACGTATTGGTTAAGTAGCGTATTTATGCTCTTATATGTTCTCTTAATTGAGGGCAGAGAGTGCTGGAACGGTTTGGACATTTCGAAGGCTTTCTCCAACTGGAAGCCCATGCTTGATTTGGCGCTTCCAGGAGTAATTATGGTTGAAGCGGAATATTTGGCATTTGAACTCTTAACTATTTTAGCTGCTAGATTCGGAACCAATTCCTTGGCTGCACAGTCCATTGCTTCAAGTTTGGGAACCTTGTTCTTCCAAATTCCATTTGCCGCTGCTGTGGTAGTTACCACCAGACTCGGTCACTTTGTAGGAATGGAGGATGTTCGTGGAGCCAAAATGATCACCAACATCTCATATATGGTAGCAATTCCATTGGCACTCTTTAATTTTAGCATTGCTTTCTTTTTCAGAAGAAATTTGGCCCTGTTCTTCACGCAAGACGAGGAAGTCTTGCAGTATAGTGACCACATCTTGATGCTCGTGGCGATCAACCAGCTCTCTGATACCACCAACGTATTGTGTGCGGGTGTTCTCAGGGGACAAGGTAGACAAAGAATTGGTTCCATCTTGAATCTTTTCTCCTACTATTTGATTGCGATCCCACTAGGTTACTTCTTAGCCTTCCACACTAGTTTGGAGTTGAAGGGACTCTGGATCGGAATCATAGCCGGAGTATTCTGCTTGGCGGTTGGAGAATCTTTCTGCATTTATTTCAGCAACTGGAGCCAAATCTTGAGAGATTCAAAGAATAATCATGACCACTAGGTGGTGGGTAGTAGACTCATAGGGAGACGAGCCCCATCTACTGGCCGAGACGTATGCTGCTATTCGATGACTAGACCTCTTGCACATCCAATGCACCTTATTTATTGGCAATATTTATATACTTTTTTTCCCGCTTTTATAGATTCAATAGACTGCCTATAGCAGAATTCTCCACAATGGCTCACCTCACTTCCAACGGACTCCCCGTTGCCCCGTATCCATCTCTCCCACCTCCAGGCTGCTAATGGCTGCAAATTGCAGCACCTCAACTGCATGCAGGACACCTCATCTCGATATGGCTTCGATTTTTTTTAGGCACTTTTTTTTTTTTTATATACTACCATCTTCTAGCACGAAGTACGGCAATATGGGTAGAAGATTCAACAAGAAGAACGCCCAGACGTTCTCGATCGTTCACAGAGCACACGACGATGCTCTTTACTATGATAATGACGCCTCGGGCCACGTTTTGGTGCCCCTCAGAGGAGGGAATCAAAGGAAGACGGCTGCTGCAACACAAAGCGAGCAGTACACTCAGTCTACGAAGAAAATTTTTAGCACATCCGAGCTTGAAAAGCTGCTCAATCTGGAGGAGATCACCAAGATCCGTGAAAACGAAGGTTTAGCTGCTCAATTCGGTATCTACTTCGATGACTCCAAGTATGACTATATGCAGCACTTGAAGCCCATCGGAGATGGCCAAGATGGGGTGTTCATTGCCAAAGACAGTGCAAAGCAAGACAAACCGGCCAAAAAAGATATTGGAAACCTCTTTGGGGACCAGGTGCCCTCAGAAAGAAAGAGAAATGTCAACTTTGACGAGGGCCAGAACATTCCTGACGACTTACAGGGTTTCCAACCAGACATGGACCCTAGATTGAGAGAAGTTTTGGAAGCCTTGGAGGACGAAGAGTACCTTGAAAGAAGAAAGGGAGAAGAAGATCGTGAAATTGAAGGATATGAAGACGATGATGACGACTTGTTTGCGGATTTGTTGGGTTCTGGAGAGGTTGAAGATGAGAATGAGTTCTACTATGGATCGGACGCAGACCAGTACTACGACGACGATGAGTATGGCCAAGAGTACGACGAATGGGACCTTGATAACTACAAGGAGGAGTACGATGCCAAATACGATTCAGATGACAACAAAAGAGACCAAAAAGTACCTGTGAAAAACGATGTGGATGTGGCACTTTTGTACAACGCCGGAGAGGCTCCCGAAGAGGCTGCAGCTGAAGCAGCCAAAGTATCTTTCATAAGTAGCAACTGGGAGCTGGATTTCCACAAGTTCAAATCTGAAAACAAGAAGAAGGCCAATGATTGGGACTCAGACAACGAGTTTGACGAAGAAGAAGAGGCAGAGGACCAATTTGACGTGGTGGGCGAGCTTCCAGCTCTTGGGGGCACTCAGAGCCTGAAAAGGGGAAAATCTAAGGGTAAGCTCAGAAAGAAGAAGGGTGCTATGTCAGACACTTCGGAGTTCTCCATGTCGTCATCTGCGCTTTTCCGCACGGAAGGCTTGACCCTCTTGGACGACAAGTACGAGCAGCTTGCGAAGAAGTTTGAGGACGACGACGAAGAACCGGAGTACCAGGAGTTCGACATGGCTCTGGAGAGGCAGGATTTAGAGGGCATGTTGGACGACTTCTTGGACAACTATGAAACCGAAAAGGGAGGTAGGAAGTTGGTAAAGAAGAGCGACGCTAGGCATAGGATACAACAGGCCGCTGACTCGGTGTCTATGGGGAAAGTGGCTGCGAAAAGGAAAAAGGAGCAGGATATGGCCAAGTTGGGGAACTCTTTCGGCGGAATGGCTTTATAGGCGCTACATAAACATTGCATATATATATATATAAGATAAAATACACTTACATGTAGAAGAAGCGAGGGTCCAGACTTATTTCTTGTAGCCATAGCTGAAGAGCTCCAGAACGGAGAGACATAGGAGTCGGTCCGAACCTCTGGGAAAAAAGGCTGCTTGGCACAACCCTTAGATGAAGATTGCGATACCTAGGAAGACGCTAGGTGTTGGTAAGATGGAAAGGCTTTGGGAGACTAAAAAAGAACCAAAAAAAAGAACAATGATTTCGCCCAGGATCGAACTGGGGACGTTCTGCGTGTTAAGCAGATGCCATAACCAACTAGACCACGAAACCAATTGTTGGAGGTATGAAAGCGGGCCAGTTGACATTATAGCAGGAGTTCTAACTAGGGTCCCGTCGCTAGAGTCGCTAGAATCGCTGGAATAGGTAAGCTGGGACACCAAATATGACTACTCTGAATGTGTTTTTTTGGGGTAGAGTATTTCTTACGCCGTCTTTCTGATACCTCATATCGACCAAATAATCAGGAATTGCACCTGAAGCAAATCAGTTAATTTTTGCATCTTTTCACCCAAGTCAAATGAAATCACCGTTAAGAAATACTGTCTATACTTACAGTAACCTATCAAGCATCAATACATAGCTGACTAAGTTAGCCTGGCACTTGCCAAAAGAAGAATAAGACATACTTAAGGCTGCAACCAACTGTAGTGCGTGCGGCTCATAACCTTTTCTATTGCAGAGAGGAAGAGTATCTGCTACAGATGTTCCCGTAATTGTTGGAGCATCTGCGTCTTCATATATTGTACTCCTATCTAACGAAGGTGATCATTCTGTATACCCTAGTACTGACCAGAAGAAGCACAAGAGGCAATAGTTAAGTGTTTTCTTTTTGTGCGCGCGGGCTCATAACCGTCTCTACAGTAGATCAGAAGAGAGCCTAGTGCAGAAGTTCCTGTAGGTATTCTTCTTCTTCAAGCGCTGTATTCTTGTTAAATGAAGGTGAATATTGTCGACTGGCATGGTGTGACGACGTGGCACTGGAAACTAACCTCAAAAGATGGAGAAAATGGGTATGTGGATGAATTGTGTGGGATTTGTCGCGTTCCGTTTGATGGCACCTGCCCTAATTGTAAGTACCCAGGAGATGACTGCCCGTTGGTGCTTGGAAAGGGCTGTACGCATAACTTTCATATCCACTGCATCCTAAAATGGCTAGAGCAAGAGGCCTCGAAGGGTTTGTGCCCAATGTGCCGTCAGGAGTTCGTGCACGATCCAGAGGACAACCCACACACTGAAGAGTTTGAGTACCTCCAGCAATTGGAAGATGGCCACCGGCTACTACGAGAAAAGGGAGAGACCACTTACGAAGAGTAGCGAAGAGTAACGAATGTAAATGAAATATAGAAGACTGTGCGCTTATAAGTAAAGAAATAAGAAGTGAAAAAAAGAAGAAAAAAAAAGAATCTAATTGTCCATTAGAACTGACGCTATCCAGAGCTAGTAGTGTCTTGCTTGTGTGTCCCTTCTATCTATGCGAACGGCGCATATGGTGACAACCAAGAGCCATCGAAGTTGGTGTTTATCTAGCTTTTTTTCAAGTTCTTTTTGGCTAGCCTATCTGAAAACAGAAGCTGGATCTTCTCCCTTAGCTAATAGAAAGAATATGCTAATTTTCCTGGTTATATGTCTTGTAGTTGTATTGTAGCTCTTCTATTGGTGCACTGCAGTTTGTCTGAATTTTTCACTCCACCGAAAAGTGGTGGATCGAATATTTGAACTGTAACGGACCATTACTCTTAACCAGGCTAGTAATGTTTATCAATTACCCCCGTCTGGCACTAGCTCTTGGCTTGAGATGCAAGAAAAATGCATTTGTCAAACCATCGTCGTTCCTTTTCGGCCTCAGACGTCTCCAGCAATCATCCAAAGCTGAGAATGTTGCACCCAGTGCACCAGTCCCCACATTTTCACCAGAAGAGGTTGAAGCTGCAAGACTAGCACGTTTGGCAGGCCTTGGTTGGGTATCCAAGTTGCCCGAAAAGTGGATACCCTATGCTGAATTACTGAGAGTCGAAAAGCCTGTCGGTACGCTACTTTTGCTTATCCCTTCGTTCTGGGGAATCACCATGGCCTCGTATGCCATCGCCGCTCCGCTAACCACCATGTTGTACGCTTCAGGGCTATTCACCGTCGGAGCGCTCATTATGAGAGGCGCAGGATGCACAATTAATGATATATTAGATAGAAACTTAGATAATAAGGTAGCTAGAACCGTAGAAAGGCCGTTGGCGAGTGGTAGGGTCAGTGTTCCTCAGGCGGTTGGTTGGTTGGCTGCTCAATGCTTCCTCGGGTTGGGTGTCTTGTTGTCATTGCCCTTTGAATGCTTCTATCTTGGAGCTTTGTCATTACCATTTGTGGCCACTTATCCCTTGTACAAGAGGTTTACCTACTACCCTCAGGCTGCGTTATCGTTTGTCTTCTCGTGGGGCTGTTTGTTGGGCTTCCCTGCTGTAGGTGCACCCTTAGACCTTTGGGTTGCCTTACCGTTATTCGTTTCGAACTTCCTCTGGTGTATGACGTATGATACTATCTACGCACACCAAGATAAGGTCTTTGACATCAAGGCTGGTATCAAGTCAACTGCTTTGGCCTGGGGTGATAAGACCAAGCCCATTCTCAACGGATTACTGGTTGCTCAATTGGGGCTTTTTACTTTCTCTGGTTTAATGAACGGAATGGGTCCAGGTTTCTATGCAACTGCTATCTGGGGGTTCTCCAGGCTATTCAAGCAAATTAAACAGGTTAACTTGGATGATCCCAAAGATTGCTGGAAAACTTTCACTGGTAACATTAGAACTGGGGAAATATTATGGCTCGGTATGTTGATTGATTACATATTAAGGTTACTAGGATACCTTTAAATAGATGAGTACTTTATATTAAAAGTTGTAAAATGCTGACTATGTAAATTGTATCTATTTCCTTCCGCTGAATGATTTCATTCATCTAGAAGTTCAGTTTGGAATTGCTTCAACAGCTTCTTCCTATTCTTTTCAAGCGATCTACTGACAATTTTGGTAACAAGAGCATCTCTATGTTCCGATCCTAGTTTGATGAGACAATCTGCAAGATACTCCTGGATTTGCACTACTGGAATATATGAAGGAAGTAGGGAGAGTATTTCCAGCATCGTAAAGTATTCTGAGCCATAGCTTCGAATAAAATGTCTAATTGCAGCAAAACTCTCATTCCCTGTAGTGTAAAATTGAAGAACTACTTTCAAATTCGATTTCTTATCTTCTGTTGATATGTTTTGTGGTTGACGGAAATCATCTTTGAAGTAATAAGGTTTTGATGGTGGGGGTAATCTTCCATGAATCGAGAAGTACTCAGCAGTGGAATAGTCGGAAGCCTCAAGTAATTTTTCGACTTTCATATCAAACACTAGATTGTAAAATGCATATATAGAAGGCTGCTGCTCTATGAGACTAGAAATGTTGCTATTGTCCTTGTAAGAATTTCCAACATCACTGCGGGCGAGTAAGAGGTCAACAATCTTTAAGTAATTTTCTGCAAATTCTTTGCACTCACTTCTTTCCATGTTCACTCTTAAATAGTCTATCCAACTGACTTTTGGCCATTCTGGATCATTCAATCTATTCTCTAATTTGTAGGTTTCCTGCAAAACCATGAAATTGTTAATATTGGTATCCACTGCTAAAGCTTCGCCTCGGTGACAAAGTTCTGCCATTAAATCGTCAATAGCCGATTGGTCATATCCACTCTGGGGATGAATATCTTGTATTGTAGATTCCAAATATTCAATTTTTAGTTTAGATATTTCTGGTGATGAGTTGGAGCTTATCTCGCTCATGATGCGCTTATGTATATCTTTATATTTGATGGAGTTGTTCTTTCTCATAAAACTTAGTCCTTTCTCTGGATCAAACTTTAAAATCTCCAAAAGGTATGTGGCATACACCTTTTCATTATATATCGATGCTAGTTGGAGTAAATACGTATCAACTAAATGAGAAGAATCGACGTCGTAGTCCAAATCCTTATCCACAGAACTCTTATTCAATAACTTCAATATAATTCTGCAGATTTCTTCTGCAATGATTGACTTGGCTGTGGGCTTGAGACTGGCCAGTGATACCTTGTAGACATGTATAAGTGCTAAATAGTTACGGTTTTTGTCTAAATGTAACCTAATAGCCTTATTCGATGAATCTTGCGTTTCATTTTTGATAAACATATCTCGGTCGTATTTGTCAATGAATTCAATAATCTTTTTACTGGTCTTTAAGGTAACATCTCGGATGTATAACTTAATCCTTAAGTTTGATACCAACGTCAAATCCACTTCTCTCCCACTGGAATAGTCTTTTATAAGTCTGATATACAATTCCTTGATATATTGTCCAAGTAGAGTCTGATACTTAGCCTTGTTCGATGTAATCTCCAACTTTGTTATGATTTTTGACACACTAGCAAAAAACAGGATATCACTATAATCAATCTTTGGGCTTTTATCAAGGAGGAAAAGGACAAGCTTCGGATCAAAGATCAAGTTTTTGTCATCGAATTCTTCATTAAGAAGAATACTCAAAGCTAACAGGTCGTCTTGCAATAATAGTGACACTATAAACTTCAATTGGATTTTGAATTGCAAAACCTCCTTTTCGTACACATTGTCATCTTTCTCAAGAATGTTGAAAAGTATTCGGGCCCTATCCTTTATAGTATCCTTCTTCTTTTCATCAATAATTTCCATAATTTGACTTTCAACATAAGCCAAAGTACTCTCTCTATGAAAGATCCACACTTGGCTTTCATCGTATATTAAGATGGAACTCGCTACCATTGGTGTTTGAGCAGAGATGTTGTTGGGGCTGATTTGCGTTCCAGACGAGTCAACCATTGCAATCGATTGAAGAAGGATATTGTCAACTATTTTTACCGGAAAAGATAGTTTAATCATGTGAGTAGTGATAGGTATTGGTAGAACTTCACCAGTAAGCTTTCCATCACTTTCATTCTGATTCTTAAAATTTGATCCTGAGGAAATTTCTCCACCAGCTGCATCTGCTTTGGAAGATGTGAGCTCCTCTGTAGAATTGTCTATGGTGATCTTAGAGACTTCAGTTTCTTTGTCTTCAGTTTTTGAAACGTCTTCAGTTTCCTTAGAGCTGTTTTCAGAATTAGGGACGGATTCAGTGTCGTTAGGATCCTTGTCTTCTTTAATTTCTTCAGGGCTATCTTCAGAGTTGGAGATGGCTTTAGTCCCTTCAGAATCTTTGGTTTCCTTAGAACCATCTTCGGTATTGGAATCTACGTCTATGTGCGGATTAGCATCCCGAGTTTCTGAACCTTCAGTTTCTTTAGATTCCTTAGAGCTATCTTCAGTATTGGAAACTTCGTCTATCAGTGGAATAATACCCAGAGTGTCTGAATCTTCAGTTTCTTTAGAGCTTCTTTTAGTGTTCTCCTGCGCGTTAGAAACGACTTCGACACTCTTTGTTTCTACAGGGACTTCCAGCGGAGCAACTAAATCAGGGACCCTCTGCAGTTCAGCCTCGTCTTTCGACCCCTGTAGTTCTTCGTCGCCCTCAACTTGATTCTTATTCTGCCCATTGATCAATTCAGTTACACTGCCTTCATACTCTACATCTAGATTCTTCAAAGAGTTCACAATCAACTTATCATCTTTGAATATCCCTACAATGTACGGCCACTCAATGACCAAACTGTCAGGATTTCCTGCTTCGAGCCAAGGTAGTGTGCCTCTGGTAACATTCCCTCTTGTGTCAATAAACATGGCAATCGAGGTGTGTTTATCGGACTGAATAGAAAGCATATACTCTTCCTTCCCCTTCCTCTCGTCTTCTGTAAAGGGGATTATATGCGGCACAGGTACTTCTTCATTAGAATCACCGTCAGTTTCCTGTGTGTATTCAAACAATGGGATCTTTCTTATCTGTTTGAGGTCAATGATGTCGTAGTTCTTCCTATTGGCAACCAAGGCCAAGCTTCTGCTGCTGCTAGAGGAAGAATTGGAATTGGATGTCTTAATTGGCACTCCGGTCACAGCATTGGAATAGTTCAAATCCGATACAAGCTTTAGCAGGTCCCGTCCAACTTTCACTATTCGTATCTTCGTAGCAGCCAATACAAGAACATTTACACCGGTGCCGTCGTCCTCGTCTGCAGACTCAAACACTTGCACATCGTTTACCTCCTTGAGCTTCCCCATATTCACAGGTGACAACTCGGGGAGAGAATAAACCGTCGCCACACCGCCAGATAGAATCAAGGCTCGCTCTACGTCTACTAGAACCAAGATCTTCTGCACAGGATTGGAAGAAACTGGTACCTCAGATATCAACATATATTCCGGGGCATCTTCAAATAAATGATAATGTTTTATGGTTCCATTCTTGGTGCCGACATACAAGTTACTCTCGTAGACACCAATTGAGGTGATTGGAGAGCTCTCGGGGCCGATCAGCGTCGCCATATCATTGGAGATCACTTTCGAGGTCCTGTAGATAACTGGTGGATCATTGCTTTCGGGGCCCCTAGGTCGTAAAATTAGCTGAGACATTACTTACCGAGAGTAGAAATGGTATTTTGATGTACGTGAGATTCCTCCCAGACTAAAAAAAGACCAGATATCGCCAAATCTGAAGAGATAATGAAGGTATCGGTCCAAGGCTACCTGCCGACACTAGCTGTTCATGCGCCTTACATCCATACTGGGAGCTGTGTGCACGTGACTTCGCCTATATGGAGTGAAAAGTTTAGTGCTGCAGCATCACCACTGCAACACCTTGCAAGCTGGAGCCGGGTAGATCACCTTCGGTGTATCTGCAGAGCTTTGTTTCTAGATAATGGGTGGCTACGAATTTCTATAATGTAAGGTGTTTTTTTTCTCCGTTTTTCTGTGATCTATACTCTATTTATGGGACCAATTTTGGAGGAAACGCTATGTTATCTCTATGCGCAATGTACTCACTATCAGCAAAGCCCAACTTTGCTTCGATTTCATTCAGCTTCAAGCCCTTGATCAAGGAGATTTCTGTAGAGCTGTAATTGACTCTACAGTGCCCCCTTGCAAGGGCCTCTGAAATTGGACTATCTCTGGTTGGAATAACCTTCAAGTCGACACACTCACTCTCGTGGAAGTTTCCCTCCACTTCTACTATGCCAGCAGGCAACAAACCAGCTCTGTTCTTCCTCGTCAATGCATCGTAGCACCCTTGGTCGATAATTAAGGCTCCTTTGGTTTTCAATCCATGTAACAACCAGAACTTCTTATCGGACTTGATCTGAGAGGTTCTTGGTAAGCCTAAGAAGCGAGTATGGAGAGGCAACTTATGCTGGGTGACGTTATCCAAGATGTTTTCATGTTGCTGAGCAAGAGTCAAGTTCTTGCCGTCTTGTTCCTGAATGTTCGCAACAATCTCTAGGATACATTGAGGTTTAGACGAGAGGGTTATTATCGTGGTTACACCTGCATTGGTAGCCAATTCTGCGGCAATGAGCTTGGTAGTCATTCCTCCAGTCCCCACTTTGCTCCCTCCGCCAGCAGGGGCACTTTCCGTATCCGTTTTAACAGCCAATTCGTCGATATTATCTACAACCAAGATAGGCTTGGCATCAGGGTTAACCCTGGGATTATCAGTATACAAACATTCTACATCAGTCATCAAAAACAAGTAGTCTGCGTGCACCATACCGGCGGTAATCGCAGATAGCGTGTCGTTATCACCAAACTTGATTTCAGCGACGGAAAGAGTATCATTTTCATTCACAATTGGGATCACTCCCATCTCCAATAGCTCATTCATCGTGTTGGTGGCATTCTTATACTGAGTAAAGTCCATTATGTCGTTTCTAGTAATTAAGATCTGTGCAATGATCTGGTTCAACTGGCGGAATAAATCATCGAAAAGCCCGATCAACTGGCCCTGTCCTATCGAAGCTAGAGCCTGAACTTCGGGTAATTTTGAAGGTTTTACATTAATTCCGACTCTTTTCATTCCAATGGCGATGGCTCCCAGCGAAACTATTATGATTTTGTGGCCCTGTCTTCTGAGCTTGACTAGAGTCTCTACGATCAAAGACATGTTCGCAAGACGAGGTTCACGAGTCACCTCATCCACGAGGGAAGAGGTACCAAGTTTGACTACAATAGTGTAACTTTTCATTCTAGTACTACGAGAGAGATATATATCTATTATATGGAGCCCTTTAGCCTAACTGAAACCCGTCAACTGCCTACCTTATCAGCAAAGGAACCTGCTAACCTCTTCCTGACTCATATCGGAGTGGTGCAAATTTGTGACACAAAAAATTTTTATGCGGCGGAGGTTGCAGAGGGCCGCAATGGCTGCAAATTAGCACCTTTTCTTGTTAGTAGTAGCTATCTGATCTACGAAGGGAGGGACTTGCTGGACACACTCAGTTCTCACTGGAGAGTAAGAGGATTAATAGTGGGCCAACTCCTGGAAATATGGACGAAGAACTGAGCTTAGGAACGCAGCCGCAGGCTCGCTTTCAGATTTGAAGCTTTTTCCATACGTACCCACCTTTGAAGAAGGGTTTGTTAGATGTAGTGCTGAGTTCTGAAATGTTGTGGCTCTCAGAATGGAGTCCGCTCAACTCATCTGTCTGTATGGTTACCAATATCTGCCAGCCCTCTTGCCAGTAGAGTATCAGTCCTAGTATCAGGGCATGGAACACCTTGATATCAAGATTCGGATCGGGTCCTGATCCATGGAACACCTTTACTTTGGATATGTTCTTGTCATGGCGAGTGCCATTGACCTAGATTGAGGATGAGCAATCATTATCACTGTAATATCCTCGTTACACCTTCTGGTCTATTGTCCTCATCACATTTTCTGGTCTATTGTGACTACAATAACCTCGTTACCCTCCAATCCACTGCTGCACCCTCCGCCACTACTCATCTACATTCGGCCCCCAGTCCACTGCAATCACAACATCCTCGTCACTCACTCCGCTCCACGTAACTACAATATCCTAGTCACTCACTCCGCTCCATGCAACTCATCTACATTCGGCCCCAAATCCACTGCAACCACAACATCCTCGTCACTCACTCCGGTCCACTACAACCACAAAATCCTCGTCACTCACTCCGATCCATGCAACTACTCATCTACATTCACACTCCGGCCAAATCTATATCCTATTTTATTAATCTATTGTACAGAAATCATGCTAACCAAAAAGTTTAATGCCACCAGCGGAAACTTCTTGTTCATCTTCATCCTCATCCTCATCCTCATCAACCTCGTTCATGTTCACCTTCTGGCCCAACAACGATGCAAAGAACTCGTCGATCTGGTCATCCTTCCACTTCCATCCATTTCTAGGAGCCTCAAAGTTAGCAATAGGCTCCTGGATCTGATACCTGAGCTTACGTCCCTTGGAAGCCTTGGTCTCGACGTTTTTGTTCAACTTCTGCGACCGCTGTGCGCTAGCCAAAGACAATGTCAATCCTGATGCTGGGTTGGAAGACTGCACCTTCTTGTCGACAAGATCACTCAACAAGACTCTATAGAAGTCCTCATCGTCGAAAATGAAATCCAACTCCCCGATAGCCAGGCCCTTGGATGTGTTTTGGTCCTTGGGGATATCGATGTCTTCGTCTTGTTCTTCGTCTTGCTCATCCTGGTTGTCTTCTGCGTTCTTTTCCTTTAAGTAGGTGTCGAAACCCAAAGGCTTGACCAATTTTCTGTTCAACCTCGTCCTTTTCACCAACCTAGCCATGTCACTCAAGTTGTTGACCACCTGCTGTTCGGACGTCTGGTTAATGGCCTTGAATTTGCCGGCACTTAATGCGCTGGCCCCAGAGGAGGTTTGGATTTTAGACGACCATTTGGTCAACACTACAGAACGGTACTTGTTCAAATGGGAGTCTTGCTCGTTCGATGCCTGAAGGTACTCGTTTAGAGATCTCTTTTTGGGCTGTTTGGGGGTGGTTTTGGAGATGGAATCTTTAGTCAACAACTTATTACGCAAGCTGAAGATCTGGTCGAGCAAGTCAAAGCACTTCTCTTCACTCTGCAGTAACAATTTCTTGGACTTTTTGCTATACAACTTATCGGCCAATGCGACGGACTTATTGGGAGGTAACTGGTTCAGAGAAGTTAACGACTTTTGGAGCTTGATACGAGCATCTAGAATGGTATCAAAGAATTTATGTTGTTGGAGAACAGAGTAGCCCTTAAGAGCGTCGCTAGATGCGGACTGTGAGAGTCTGCTCACTATGTGCTTACGTTCTTGTTGGAGGAGCAGCTTGAGCCTGTCTCTTTTGTGGGCTAATTCGTCGTCAAATGCTGAGGCTTCTTCTGTTTCTTCATCTTCATCTTCTGCTGAGCCCTCTGAGTCTTCTGAGCCAGAGTTGTCCGACTCTTGATCTACATCCGAGTTATCCAAATCAAACTCTTCCTCTTCTTCACCCTCCTGGTCTTCCTGGTCTTCTTCTCCTTCCAGTTCATCTTCACTATTGTCACTATACAAATCTTTACGGCTCGAGACACTCCCGGTATACTTCAGACCCAATTTAATGTCGTCATTCCTCAAATTGGACTTGTTCACCTTGACATAGTGCTGCTTCTTTGACTCCTCATCTTCAGAGAGCAAATCGTCTTCACTGTTGTCCGAGTTATTACCGTCAAACACATTGTCACGGTCATTATCTTCAATGTCAAACTCACTTTTAGGTTTGGTGAGATCGGCAATCTGCTCCGCGAGAGTTTTAGCCATTTCTGCTTGGAGTTGATGTTATAAGGGCCAAACTTAGCCAAGCAGTGGAGCTCATCTTGAGCTCATCTCGAAATTTTTCAGGTGCAGCCGAGCAGAGATGGACTGATTATGTAAGCAAATGTGGATGTTATGGGTGCACGGGTGTAATTAGAGCACCATTGGCATGGGTGGTTGATCTGAGGGCTATTGAGTGGCATCCTTCCTCTCTGGTTACAATTTGTGGTGGGTGGTTACTTTGAATTGAAGTAGCAGGAAAGAAGAAGAAGAAGAAAGAAAAAATGTGGGTTAGTATTGCGGGTTTTGACTTTTCACTCTACGCTCTTCCATCATAATCTCAATATAATAAGAATCTTTTTTTTCTTGCATTTGGCGACAATATCTAAACGCACCTACAAGCTCGAACCAGTAACACAGTCACCAAGTAGATGCATTCACCACTAATCCCTTCAGTTGGAAGTATCCATCTTCCTAACAGTAACATCGTCCTAGCATTCATCCTAGCAGTACCACCCTCAGCGTAGCATACAGCAGACTCTGTACCTGCAGCAGTCTTGCAGCACATTCGCTCGAGGCTGTGGGGGCTTTACGTTTTGAGCGCAGATTGGGCCAGTTCAAGAAAAAAAAGAAAAAATACGCGGCAACCAAAAATCCACCCAAGAACAAAACAGAGCACAAGTATCTTTTTAAAAAGAGCAAAGACCGCCAGTGGATCCGGTTAGCAGTACATAGAGCAAACACGAGTATGAGATTGGTATCATTATTTATCAACTTAGTGTCACTTTTGGCAGTAGTTTCTGCGTTGGCGAATCAGGATGGTGATGGAGCCACTACCACCACAGGAAAAACCACATCGCAGACCACGGTGTGGGTCACAGTGACCACCAACGGTGCACTTGCGACGGTGAAATCTATCTATAAACAGTCATTTCTTGAAACATACACAACCGCGACTTCCAGTGCAGCTTCAGGTAGCGTAGGATTAGGAAGTATCTCGGGAAGCGTAGGAGGTGTAAGGACGTATGAGCATACCACGGTCAGTGGAGGAGCAGGAGTGATTCAAGACAGTGTATACGGAAGGAGTGTAGGAATGGTTGTTTTGATAATGGGCTACTTGATGTAAACATATACACAAGAGAGTAAAAAGAAAAAAAAAAAGATAAAAAAAGCAATAATAAAGAGGGTACGATGCGAGTAGCCGCTGGTGCTTATATAGGTCAATAGTCTTTTCATTTTCGGTACCAAGCTAGATATGGGCTGTATATTAGTTATAGTGTCTCTCGTGCTGCATGCGTTGGAGAAAAATATATATATTAGGACAATTTGCATGTAAAGGAGCGGAAGAGGAAGACAGAGGAGAGAGAAACAAGAGAGGAGAACAGGTTTCAGAGTAGCAGCACCACCAACGACCGCTGCAGAATGTGACTTGGATGTACGCAGACAGCTGCAAGCGGAAAAGCGCTCCAGATAAGCCACCATCTTGCAATGCTTCGCTTGCTTCAACCAACCTGGCCCGGCCTAGCGCTGCCTGGTGGATCTGCGCTGATCCACGCCTGCACAGGAGCAGTACTGCAGCTAGCACAAGCTCCCCCAGTTCACCAAAGCAGGTCCCTGTAACACTCTGCCTACGCTACTCTATTCAGACAGACACGAACCGAGCCGATGTGGCATTGTATCTATCGTATTGGCCAGCAATCACTTCACCGAAGAGAGCCCCTCTTCTCCGGTAGCTCCAAAGCATACACCCTAGTGCTCTTGCTCCACTGCTTGAGCCCCCAGCAGCCATGCCTCGCTTTACCCGCGAGCCGGTCCCAAGATTACGCGCATCGAATTTTTTCCATCCCTCGCTGAAAATCGTCAATTTGTGGATAAAACTGCCAACACTAAAAGAAACGCAAGAAGGAAGAGTATTTGGTACGATAAAACAAGTAAAGTAAGTACATATAACGATATAATGGAATCTGGCAGGCGCTTAGGGGACGCCCTCCGGGCCAGCGACCCAAACAGCTAGTCCAATATCGCCTTTTTGGGCTACATTTCATGGAGCAGTTTGGAGACCGATTTTCGAGTTTTTTCCATTTTCACTTTTTTTTTTTTTTTTTTTTTTTTTTGACTTTTGACTTTCTTTGTACTAACCAACAAGATGTCTGAAGAATTAACCAACAAAACTGAAGGTTTGACCTTGGAAAACAACGACACCGTCTTATCCAACAAGGAAGAGTTCACTGCCAAGCACCCCTTGAACAACAAGTGGACCTTGTGGTACACCAAGCCTCAAGTAAGCAGAAATGAGAACTGGCACGACCTCTTAAAGCCAGTCATCACATTCTCCTCTGTAGAAGAATTCTGGGGCATCTACAACCTGATCCCTCCAGCCAACCAATTGCCCCTCAAATCAGACTACCACTTGTTCAAAGAGGGAATCAAGCCAGAATGGGAAGATGAAAAGAACTCCAAGGGTGGAAGATGGCAATACGCCTTCAACAACAAGCGTGAAGTCACATCAGTCATCAACGACTTGTGGTTGAGAGGATTATTATCTGTCATTGGAGAAACCATCGAGGACGACGAAGATGAAGTCAACGGGATCGTCTTGAACATCAGAAAGCAGGCCATCAGAATCGGAATCTGGACCAAGGACTGTGATGAAGAAAAGTTGAAGACTGTTGGTGAGAGATTAAGAAAGGTGTTGAGATTAGCGGATGACCAAAAGATCGACTTTATGTCGCACGACGACTCCAACAAGAAGGGATCTGAACCTCAGATCTTGTTGTAGATTGCTAAGTAGAAGCCCAAAGCCCAAGAGCCTACAGAAACCAATGGGCTTGGCTTGCCAGCATTCTTCTGGCCACTGCTTGTGAGTGAAAAGTGATACGGAACTCATTTTTTATTTTCTTTCTTTTTTTTTATTTTTAAAGTTTGCCCAATACATATAAGAATTTTGAGCTGACTAGTGTAGTTGTGAAGTTGTGAGCTGACTACTTCGTGGCTTGAGTATTTTCGAGTTGATCAGTGTAGCTGTCTAGTGTAGCTGTGAGCTGACTAGCATAGTGAGTCAGTAGTTGTGAGCTTTCAGGTGTAGTTCGAGCAGCTTTGAGCAGTAAGGTGTAGTTAGAGCAGCTTTGAGCTGCCTAGTGTATTCGAGAGTAGTTGAAAGTAGCTGCCTGGCGATTCAGTGGGCCTCTTGGTTGCAGGCTCACTGTGACATAGTCGAGCCAATTCACAAGCTAAGCACCATACTACGCATACTACGAATACTGGTAGATGTAGAGGGTCCGCCAGTTCCCACTATGTAGCCACAGCACATATAACGCCAGCTTCTATCCACATATAACACCAGCTAATTTCCACATTTCACTTTTTCCTATACTTCCGCCCACATATCACTCCTACACCCTCTCTTAATAATTCATTAATAAACACGTTATCTATGTCCCTATATACAGCTCTTGTACAGCGGACCAGTCCAAATATTAAGGCATTGCTACCGAGAAATGAATGCACCCAGACTACCATGAAATTGCATACTAGCAGTCCAGTTGTAGGCAGTTTTTTTTTTTGTTTTACTTAGCAGGTTAGTACCCCACTGGGTTCACCTTGTTCTGGATAAACGTTTGGACCAACGCCCAGTAGCCCGGCTGCATCACGGTGTCGTTGTGCTGGGAGTTCTCAAACTTGTGCATGGCCTTGTAGTCACAGTTCAACAAATCGTATATCTTGTCCATGTGTGAGGGAGGCACTATCTCGTCCCTTCTCCCGCTGAGAAGGAGCACTGGCACTTTGGTTGGAATGAGCGGAACAAGCAGCTCCAGGTCCCAGGTCTGGTGGACAAACGATGTGAAGTATTTGAGGAACGGGAATATGTACGGTACCGTTTTCTTGATCGAGAGGAAGGTGTTCTCCAAGATGACTCCATGGATAGACGACGCCAGCGTGGCTGCGAGGTAGATCCCGACGGCCCCGCCAAGCGATCTACAGTACAACACCAACGAAGACTGACTGTACTGCTCGTCTTCTGTAGTTAAGAATTCCATCACCCGCTGTGCGTCGATTTTCAAGCCCTTCTCTGAGGGCTTCCCCGTGGACTTGCCGTACCCTCTGTACGAGTATATGAACACATTGTAGCCAAACTGCTTGTAGAAGATGGACACAATGGGGAGAGCATGGCCGATGTTACCAGCGTTGGGCGATAGTATCAAGATGGTCTTGTTAGTGTAGTCCACCGAATTCCGATCTTGCTTCAACAGGTAGCACTGCAACGTCTCGCCGTCCAGCGTCTTCAACGGCACGAGCTCGTAGTGCATGCCGTACTCATCCGGCGTGGAGCAGTACCCATGCCCATCGTTCAACAGAGCCGGGTAGATCAACGAAGACTGGTATGAGTAGAGCCCCACAAGCACTAGCATCCCGAGCGACACCCCGATCTGCGCAAACGTCTTGCAGAACGTGACTAGCTTCGAGAAGATCTGCGACGATGCGGTGAACATTTCTTTCTGTCTGTGAGTGTACTACCGGTGGTTGCCTTTGAGAGGAACACGCATCACCCTCATTAATTTTTGAATTTCACTGCCCTGCGCGACCACAACAAATTACTTTAGTTGGGGTGTGTACAGAGCTAGTTTATGGTTTGCGTTGCAGCGCATAGGAGCATTTAACTTTGGAGTACATTATTTAATTTGGAGTACATAATTGATTGTTGTAAAAAAAAAATAGAAAAAAAACAGGCAAAACATTGGCCAGTATTGTTGCATTGACTCGTGGCCCCTAATTACTGATAGCACACGGCCAAGGAGCACAATAATCGAACTGCTACGGGACACTTCCACGGACGCATCACTTTGTCGTAATCTATTGATAAAGTCTAATAAGTAAAGAAGTGCTCTAGCAGGATGTCGCAGAGCTCCGCAAACACTTCCAGCTTTGCCAAGTTTGCATTCAATATCTACGGTACCTTGAACCATCTGTCAGGACAGAGCACTTCATCTGCCGGATCTAGGAATTCTTCCACCTCCAATGCTGCCTCCAACACCGTCAGCCTCCACAAAGGCGGGCCTGAAGTCACACGAAAACTCCAGTACAACAGCGATCGGGAGATCTCGTCCATCTCGCAGTTGAACTTCCCCATCCAGGCCCACGAGCAGTCGTCGATCAACCACGTAGTCATTGGAGGCCGTAATTGCCTCAAGGTCCTCTCGTTGAACGCCGAGCAGTCGAAAATCGTCAACGAGTTGAACATCCTCGACCACTCGACCAGTTCTGCCACCGGCGCTAGTACCGGCTCCGCCAGTGCGTTATCCTTGAACTCGTCCCCTTATTCGTCCAACTCCTACTCTACAGCTAGAGGCGGCAAGCTTGTAAACGTGAACACCACCAAGGTCAAGTACGACACGATAGCGTGTGGGTTGTCGAACGGGGGAATCCGCATCTACAAGATCCAGAACAACGGTAAATCGACATTGGCGTACAACTTAACCAACCACAAGAGAACAGTCAACTCGTTGGACTTTTTGAACCAGAGCCAGCCGGAAGACACCCACCAATTTATCTCGGGGTCCCAGGACGGTACCATCAAACTTTGGGACTTGCGGACGTCTTCTGCCAAGCCCATGATGAACATAGCAACAGGATCTCACTCGGATCCCATCCGGTCGTGCGAGTACTCGCAGCACTCTTCCAGTAGAAATAATAAGATCACCATCCTCTCAGTCCACGACTCCGGTGCCTTGTACAAGTACGACCTCAGATCGACCCAGCAAAACCCTCAATCAAGTGCCAGCGGCGGTCCGGTGTCGATCGTGCCTGAACGCAAGTGGAACTTCCACACCGGCCCTGCGCTCTCGCTCCATATCCACCCCGAGAAGGAGTACGTCATAACCGGAGGTCGTGACCAGAAGTTGTGTGTGTGGAACTACGGCGAGGCCGAATACAGGCAACTGCCAGAAATGATCATCAACTCTTACGGGCCAATACTGAAGGTGAGGTGGAGTCTTTACCCGACCGCCTACCCGAATGCCCCCAAGAACACAGACGATTCCAGCTTAGATTACACTGAGGACGACGAGAACACCTACTCCAAGAACCCATTGTTCAACTACGACATTGCATGCACGTACCTTAATGACGACCCCACCATCACGGTATACAACCTAAAGAGGAAGCACATACCCAAAGAAATCATCACCACGAGCCTGAGCAAGCCTTTCCAGAACTTCATCTGGGGCAGTCACCCTAAACAGACCAGAAACATCTGGACAATCACGAAGGCCAACCAGTTCACGAGCTACTCGCTCGACCGCCGGCCGGACAGCGAAATCATCAAGCCCTTGGACAATTTGCGCAACATCTCTGTTGCCTGGAGCCACAGCATGGGCGACTTTACGTTCGTCAACCAGGAGAAGTACGAGTTCCAGAGTACAGATGCCGATGGCCAGGCTGAACATCAACAGAATCTGCTCCAGCCAGTTCTACAGGAGAAGGAGGAGTACGAGTTGGATTTGGCCATGGCCATTGGTGGGGAGGGAACTGCAGTAGATGTAGAGGATGCAGAAAGAGAGAGAGAACCCACAGGTCGAGAACTTGCTAGGGAACCCCTTGCTAGCCCCATAGGCATAGTGCCCATCGCAACCAACAACAACTCGCCCATCAACTTCCACTCTGCCCTCCCCTCTTCGTTTCTGAGCTCCCAGGAGATCAAAAGGGGTGGCTACCTGAACAACCAGAGCAACCCCATGACCGCCAACAACAGCACTGTCAGCAGTTCGCTCAACAGCAACTTCAAGCCGCTCACCACGCCGATTCCGCACAGGCCGTCGTTGAACAGAAATGCCACCCAGGAGTCGCTTCTTTCGACGTTGTCCCCGCTCCAGTCGGGCCAGAATTATCCCCAACAGGGTCAGCACTCGCTTCTGTTGCTGCAACAGCTCCAACAGATGCAGCAGCATACCAAGCGGATCCTCTCGGTGATGTACCCTTCGCCGTACCTTGTACCGATATCTCTCCCTGTCCAGCTAAACGATCAGTCTGTGTTTGAAACGCTCTCGTTCCACTACCTCATCTCCATCCCTGACGGATTCACTCTCATCGACGCGTGCATCTTGAACGCCAACCTAGCCGCCAGTGTCAACAAGTTTCGGGAGTGCCAGGTGTGGAGAGTGTTGGCGGTGAGTCTCGAAGAGGAAGGCATCGCACGGGGCACGTTCAATCCGAAGGACGATGACCTCAACAGACTGGATTCGGTGTCTGCGTACTACAGCAGTGGTAAGGGCAGCGTAGTAGGACCAGGAGGAGGACCAGGAGGATTGGATGGGGACAAAGGGGACGATACCCGGTCTATTCTGCTGGAGTTGGACAACTTTGTAGGCTCGTTCAACTCGAACTCGACCCTGAACTACGGCGGCACGGACGCTGGTAGCTCCGGTGGGAACATCGATGGGCACAACTCATCGCCTGAGAGGGCCAGCAGCTTCAAGCGGGTGCTCAGTAGGAGAGACGGGTCATTCTCTGAGCCCAAGAACGGGTCCACGGGGAACTTGAAGGATATGATCAACAACAGCCGTGGGGCGTTCCCGAATAGTATTAGTCCAATGGCTACCAGATCGAATAGCATGTTGGCGATGAACAGCAAGGGGCTGCACATCTTTAGAAATCAGTTGGAGGGGAAAGACGACGAAGAAGCTCTATATGATGACGACGACGAAGGAATGACTATAGCTCCCGTTCCCTCGATAACTAGAGTTAAGGGGGACCATGAAGCAGGTGACCCTGCTGTTGAAGTTGACGAAGATGAATTCGCCATAAAGAAACATTCCTCTCTCCCTGTACTAAACCCCTCCAAGGACGAAGAGGTGAAGATATCCGCCTCTCCACCAATTCGCATAGAGAACACCATGCAGAGGTACGGTGATTTCAACTCGTCTCCCACCAGAGAATCGATGAGAAGCAATGCTCGGTTTTCGTTTGGCACGGGCAAAAGACCAGCCGCCGAGGATTTGGATGACGAAAATATCAACATCCTACAAGCTGCCGGGTATGGAGCGGGGTACGGGACATCGGTGTCTTCGTCTGGCAAGTCAATGGCAGGATCTCCGACGTTTTTCGGGAACTTGCCTCACTCGTCGTCCCATTCGTACCACTCCCAGCAATTAGCACTGCACCTGGGTCTGTTCAGCTCTCGTAGAAATTCTACCCTTGGCAAACGGATGATTGCTGGTGGCAGTGCTGGACCCAGGGGCTCTATATCTTTCCCGTCACTACCAAAGGAAGAAGTTCTCAACAAGGTGCAAGAGCAAGACGAAATACTGCTGAGTCCAGGAGGACGTGAGAATGTTCCTTCTCAATTGACCAATGCCCTTCACCAGGAAGAAACTGAATCAATTAAGAGTTCTAACACACTCGCCAGACCGTGGACTACAAAAAACCTTCTTGAAGAGGCTTTGAATTACGCTGACCTACAGGGAGATATCCTAATGTGTTCCGTATTGGCATTACTCTTCTATGATCCGGTTCTTAAGAGAAAAAAGTGTTCTATTTCTAAGGAGAACTGTCTTGAGTGGCTAGCGCTATATATAGAGATCCTTCGGAGGAAGCAGCTCTTTGTGACGGCCATGAAGGTGTTGAATGAAGCTCCTAGAGACCTTTCGGCTGACTTGAACAGACTCTGCGGTAATGAAGTCAGCTTGCGGTTCTACTGCAACTGGTGTAAGAAGTTGCTCGTCAACGAGGAATCCAAGGCAAAGCTCAGTAGAATGAGAGCCAACGGCGAAGAGAACTTCGAGATGGGCTACTGGTACTGTGACGAGTGCTCCAAGCAACAGCTGGGCTGTGTGTACTGCAACGAGCCATGCAGGGGACTTAACGTGGTGGTGAGCTTGCGGTGTGGCCACAGGGGACACTTTGGCTGCCTAAGAGAGTGGTTTGTGGACGACGAGAACGTAGATTGTCCTGGAGGATGTGACGTGACAGTCTTGTAGCTGTTTTTATTGCATTCTGTTTATAGAACGCAGCGGCTGCGCATTCTGCTGCCTAGCATCGAAGTATTTATAGAAATGAGCAGTTTAGCATCCTGATGTTTATAGAAATCAGCAGTTAGCATTCAGCAGTTCATGTAGCATCGTTGCTTGGAGCATCCAGCTGTTTGGCGTGGGTTACTTGTAAATTATGCAAGCAGAAGTTATGCCGTACTAAGAGCACTCAGCTGTATTGTAGTTATATAGCAAGTGCTTCGTACAGGAGAGCTTTCAGACCCTAAGTATCTTAGAAACAGATCGGGTTCTCGCATAGCAAGCGTAACGAAGTTCATGGAAAGGATGTCGATGCTGAATCTTCTCTAGGAACAAGCTGCTGAGTGTATTTCTATATTGAGTACCCCAGAAGCTCTCAGGAAATCTACGAAGGATGGGTCCGGACTCTTCTTAGAAGACTCTATTCCGGTTTCTTCACTCGATATGGTTGCCAACAGCTTGTATCATTTACATAGCAGTTAATTTACAGCTCAAACAGTCACATCATATAAGCAAGATGTCACCTATCTCAATGTACTTCTTCACCAACCGGTATTTCACCACGTATATACCGTCCCTTTCCAACTCCAAGTCCTCGTCCCTGCTCAATAACAACGTTATCGGGGTTTTGGACACAACTTTGATGAATACTGGTTGGTTTACATCTGGCTCCACTATCATCAGCTGGCCCCCACTCGTATCGTCCAAAAGAGTCAAGAAATGCGGCATCTTCTTCAAGAAGCACGAGTTGTAGAGCTGGGTGAGGATCTTAAAGTGCTTGTGGATGTAGTCAGTCTCCTCCTGGGACAAGAGCGGCTTCGAATCAGGCGTCTTCTCTGCGTTTTCACTGTCATTGCTGACCTGATTTATGTAAAAAATGTTGAACTTGTCTAGTTTGGCCAAACGCACTCTCAAGTACAATCTTACCAAGTAGTTTAGCCTTTCGATCTCTGTCTCTACTATCATTAGTTGGAGCTTGAAGTCCGAGGAGATCACTCCGTTGCCTATGTTCAGGTCCCCATACTCGTGGGAGTCGAGGAGATACTGCTGTTGTCGAGAAAGCATCGCTAGCACCAGCTGCATGAGCGCGTGCTGGTAGGGCAAGAGATCCGGCGCCATGCGCTCGTTGACCATGGCGGTCACCAATCGATTGTAGAGGTCCAGCTCCACATTTTGGTGTTTTTTTGGCGCGGCTGACTTCTCGAAGTCTATCAAGATATCGTCGATGTCCATGCTGCAAGAAAAAAGTCAAGAATAAAGGTGAGAGTCGGAAAGTTTAGCACCCTTTGGAGTTCTTGAAGGGATGCTAGGCAGACTTTTTCACTCTTCAGCCATACCGTTGCGCGTGGACTGCATATAGACAAGTTGTTTGGTTAGTTTCTGGCGGAAAGGACTTTACTGGCGTCTTCTTGGTGGGGTGTTCTTTTGCCCTGTAGATCCATTAGATTACTGATTGACATATATTTGAAGATACTTCAGGGCGCACGATGGATCGGCAATCGTTGCTAGAGCAAAAAAGGCGCAGGCTCGAGGAATTGAAGGCAAGGAGATTGAGCCCCAATGTGGTTGCAGACAGACACAGCGAGATCGATGAGTTGGTGCACCGGATGCAGGTTGCACCCAAGAAGATGGTCAGTATTGGGGTCCAGACGGACGCCTACGAAAAGGTGATACATAGAGACGAAGTAAGAGAGGAGCATGACAGCCTGTTACCTGCAAAGATAGGCAAGATCATGTTTGACAAGGGCGTGCAAGCTGTGCCCTTGGAGCTCGACGTAGACGTGAAGGAAAGACTCACAGGGCGAGCGCAGTTGCAAGAAAACGTCGCGCCTACGAAACAACAACAAGAAGCTGAGACAAGCGCACTGGCGCACGTGCAAGAGGAGATCAACTTAGACGATCTCAACACTCAGGTCACCAAGACGCTCAAGACGCTCAACAAGCTCTTGGTGCAGGAGTCGCACGAGCGCGACTACTTTTCGGTGAGCTACGGCCAGGAAAAAGACAGTGGAGTCCATGGAGTGCAGAGTGTGTCAGCTTTTATCCACTCGAGCACGATTTCTGGCTTGGCACACCGGCCCGTTAGAGCCATGGATGTGTGCCGGAGCCAGGCGAAGCTAATTGCTGTTGCGTATGGAGTAAGCCAAGACTCTGACAGTGGTGATGGCAGAGTAGGGAGCAGCATAGACACTAGTGAAGACGTCAGCGGCGCGCTAGACAGGGTCAAGAGCTCGCCTGGATGTGCAGTGGTATACAACCACGGAACCAGAAATCACTTCCCCGAGTTCTACCTTCTAAGCACGTCGCCCATTAGCAAGATCAAATTCGACAAGGGTCAACCTAACAAGGTGATAGGAGGATTGGCAAACGGAAGAGTGGTGGTGTGGGAGCTCCAGAAGAACGGGCACTCTGTAGTGTTGTTGCCGCTGTTGATCTCTCCGATCCTCTCGACGAGTAGCAATTCGCTTTTGCGGAAGGGACCCGATCTGACGGTGTTCAAGAACCATGTGGGCGCTATATCGCTGATTGCCCAGGATACGAACGATTCTGGCCTCCACAGCAGCAATATACCAGTGATTACCGCCTCTCTGGACGGTATTATAAACCTCTGGTCCACAAGCATACTAGCATCACCCAAGGTCGACTCAGTTGAGCTTTACAAACCATTGGCTGACGAGCCGCAGCCAACCTCTACCAGTGCCAAGGATAGACTATTGATCACCAGCTTGATCTTGCTAGCCAGTTCACACGCACACCAGCTCTCCAATGCATCAGACACACCGCATCTGGGGCTTTCCAATGGCACATCAGCCAACGAAGTGTCGGAAGAGCATGAGTTTTTGAATAACGCAATCGTTGCTTGCCAGGATGGAAACTTGTACAAGCTATGCAACAAGGTGAAAGCAAACCATTTCATCGAGGCAAGCAGCAAGCTGACGGGAGCAGAAGACCACTCCATGATAACTTCCGTAACTGAGTTATTTGCTGGAAAATTGCACTACACTAAAAACACTAATAACAACTACAAGAACCAGTCAATTCTAGTTAGCACGGGCATGGAAACAGGTTTCAAAGTTTGGCATCTAACGGATAAGTCTATAGATCGAATTGCATTTGTACATACCAACTATACAGTGGTGGACGCCAAGAGCAGACCGGATAAGAGCTTTCAGTTCGTGACGTTAGGGTTCGTGCCTTCAGCTTCATCGTCGTCACATATAAATCCCGTGATCCAATTCTGGAACTTGCAAAAGCAACTAATGAGCCCAATTTTGACTATAGACGTACCGAAATCCCACCTGGAGCTAGTCCCCACGGCAGTTGAGTTTTCGGACTCTGCTGACCTGCTCTACGTTGGATTTAGCGACGGGAACGTTCTAGTTTGGAGCATAGACGATCTACTTCTTGAGGATGTACCGGTAAACTCAAAGATTGATGACGGTATAGGGAAGCTTTTAGATAAATGATGAACCGGCTGCAGAAAGGCTGTTCCATGCTTCATTGCCATATCCTTTTTTTTTTTTTTTTTTTTTTTTTTTTTTTTGGCTTTTTATACTTTTTTTTTCTAATTTTGTATATGCATATATATTACAGTATTTAATGTACAATGAGATATCTCATCTAGAGACTAGAATAGAAGATCTAAAGGAAATTAGAGTAGAGATTGTCTCTGGATCTGATGCTTATGTTACCACCGATTTCAGTATTACCGAGTCTCTCTTGATCAATTGAAATGCAGTCGTTCGTAGCCAACACTAACAACTCGAAGAAACACTTAGTAGCTTCTCTTTTTTGGTTTACTTTGCCGTCCTTTTGGGAAACAGCACCTAAAGGTTGGTCACCATGCTGTGTGATTGACAAGTCTCTTTCGATGATGTTGCTAAGAGAAGTTACATCGTCTCCATCTATAAATGACTGTCTGAGGTGGTTTGCTATTTGGATAGTTGACTTTGTCTTGTTCTCAGCAAAGTCGTCGTCTTCATCTCCGCCCTGTTCTATGTTCTCTTCCAAGATATCGTTGCCTTGCTGAGGAGATCCGTGATCTGACTCTAAATCTGGTAAAGATAAGTCGAAGTCTAGAGTGTTGTCGAAATTGCCTGGCGAGCCAGCGTCTGATCCAAGCTGAACTTCTTGTTCGCTCAACTCTAAGCAAGTTTTCTCTAGAGCACTGTCGATATCCCAAATTGGTCTTTTTCTTCCGTAGGTTGTTGGTTCAGCCAATTCGTTGATAAGCTGCAATTTTTCCGTGTCAGACAAATTGATGGTGATGTAAGCGCTTCCGTCCATCTGTAATTGTTCTTGCTGAATAGTTCTTAAGTTCTGGATGGGGATCCCAGTTTCCACATCTGCTATAGTATCCACGATTAATCTTCTTTTTACGGTCTTCAAGTGTCCCTCTTCAGTGATTCCCACGAGCTTCCTCTTTGGACGCGCAGCAGCAGCAGCAGCAGCAGCAGCTTCTTGCTCAGCCGCACTGGGTTCCGCCACAGTCTCTACTACAGGTATGGTTTCCAATGGCTCATCGAAGTCGAAGTCTAGAGCTGAAAGGTCAGGCGCTTGAGCCTGTACAGCATCTCTTCCAAGCTCTATGGAGATATCCGAGTCGTCAGCTACAACAGCAGCAGCATCTGCTCCAACAGCCGCACCGTCAGCCGCACCTACACCCGCGTCCTCGTCCAAATTCAAATCAAAGTCCAAGTCCAAGTCCACGTCCTGGATGTCATCGTCGTTGAACCGATTGTTTCTAGGATATTCGATAGACTGGTCGAAGTTGAACGAATGGTCATCCAATAGACCGTCGTCCGATGTAAAGCCGAGACTGTCTCTTGAAGAAAGAGCATCGTTCGGGCGCGTAGTGTTCTCTTCGTCAAAATTCAAGTCCTTCTGGTACAACAAGTCAATATCGGTGACCTGATCTGCCAATGTGATCAGATTGACATTGACCATTGTCTGCTGAGCTGGTAAGGTGATGGCTACAATGGACAGGGTACCGTTCCGCACGGTGGCCCCACCGGACGATCCAACACCTCTAGTCGGATCGGAGATAGCAGAAGTGACAAACCTGAACGAATTTTTCAACTTGTACAAGATGTCATTGACATCTTCCAAGAGGTACTTTGTCTTTCTCGAGTAGATTCTTACGATACCTGACAAAAGTTGTCCGGAAAGCCTAAGCGTGATAGATCCCTCAGGATTGGAACCCGACGTCGCGGAGCCTGTGATATATTGGGAAGTCTTGACAATGTTGGTGCTCAAGAGCTGCTGCTTGGATAATTTCCGGTCGTAGTTCGCAGCAAGCCAAACGTGAGCCAACGGGCCCTGTTTCGACAATAGATGCTCTGAAAACATTATACAGCTGTTAACGAGAAAGAATTGAACCGAAAATGAAAGGAAGAACACAAGTAGCTGGTAAAGAAGAGCACCTAAAGGCCCTTCCTACACGCTGGTGCTTGCCATAACAAAGAAACGCGTTCCAGTATATGCAGGACGACAACTTTTCGTGATGATCACGGGACTGAAAACAAAGTATTTTCTGCAGGACACACCCGTACACCACGACGCACTGGAGTGTAAGCTAAGTCGAAAAATCCCAGTGGAGGTCAAGACGGAAGCAAACCCCATTCTGTGAACGTGGTAAGTGAAGGAAGGAAGAAAGCCAAAACCGAACACACCCTTGCTGAAGGATGAACCTTGAAACCAAACTCAACAACTCACTCAACAATGTTCTTCGGTCAGCTGGGTACATTTTCGAGATAATTAACCACAACAAGAAGCACTCCAATCTTATTACTGGATCCAACAACCAATTGCTTACACCACAAATCGTCGAGCAGCTTTCTGCGAGCCTTCAGAATTTTGACGATATTTTGGATGACACAATTGGAAAATTTAACGATGCGCGGTGGTGCATAGAGCAGATTGTGGAGAACAAACACAAGCAGGAGGAGTTGAAGTTGAAGGAGGAGCAGGAGAGATTGAAGAGAGAGGAAGAGGAGAAGAAGAGACGGGAGGAGGAAGCAGAGGCGATGAAGAAGAGAGAGGAGGAAAGAAGAGAAGAAGAAGAGAGAAAACGCAAGGAGGAGGAGAGACGCAAGGAGGAGGAGGACAGACGTAAGGGGGAGGAAGAGCGCCAACGGCAGCAGCAGCAGCAGCAGCAGCAGCAACAACAACAACAACAACAACAACAACAGCTGCTGCTGCAGGGACTCGATCTTGGCTTCGATGCTGGTCTGGTTATGATGTCGCCTTCGTTTGACTTCAACATCGAGGGCATCACTGGAACGGTGGATAACAAGAGTGCAACCACCGTCAAAAACAATTCAGGAGGCGGCAGCAACGGTAACGGTGTAGACAATGGTGGTAATGCGGCAGATAAGAGAGATACGCCGAACCCTGCAGACATTCTCTCTATCAGCTACACTGGAGACGAATTGGATGTCAGAAAGGGAGACGAGCGGGGAAGCCAAAATGCAAACGGTAGCGACGATAGGGCTGGCGGGTCGGCAGCCAAAAATGAGTTAAATATGAACAGTAACGATCTAGACTTGGAGATGAACAACTTGCTTGGTAGCGATACGCTGTTGCTAGATGGCTTGAACATGGGGATGCTTGACCAGGGGTTGGGCGGTGAAGTCAATATGGGTGAGGAGGACGAGTTTGACGTGGATAGCTTTTTGAACCAGTTTGGCGGAGGTGATTAGTGCCGGACAAAGCAGAAAAAAGAAACAGAAGAAGAGGCAGAAACGGATAAAGCTAGAATAGAGGCGAAAGCCCCTCAATGGGTAACACTAGTTAACTTTACAGCGGGCTAACAAAATTGTTGGTTCAAGAACATGGATATGGTAAGAACTCGGCGCTACATAAAATTCCGGTCGAAGAAAAAGAACTATTTTCAACAGCAGTTGAATTCCTAGCTCTGTGCTCGTGGCCCACCCTTCTCTAGACCAGATTCCTCTGCTTCAACGCCGCCAAAATGACCTCCAAAATGACCTCCAAAATGACCTCCAAAATGGCCTCCAAGCAGGCTCCTGCATATAACATATTTCACGACCGCGTGCGTATACCGTTTCTCTCTCGCAGTTACACTCTGCCCATGCTTCCGCATTAGGCAGTCAACCTCCACCAATCAAGTCTTTGAATTTCCCGGTCGGATTTCCAACGCTTCCATTTTTTTCAGGTTTTGAAAAAACGAAGCACTCAGTTCTACCCACGTTTAGGAGTATCACATATAACCATCGAAATGTTTAGACAAACTCTCCGTCAAGTAGCACGTCAATCCACTGGTGCCGCCAGAAGAGCATACGCCACCGAAGCATCATCTGATGCCTTGAAGTTGTCGTTGGCCTTACCACACGAAACTTTATACTCTGAATCTGAAGTTCAACAGGTTAACTTGCCATCAATTAACGGAGACTTGGGTATTTTAGCCAACCATATTCCAATTGTTGAACAATTGAGACCAGGTTTATTGGAAGTCATCTCCAAGGGTGGAGAAACCGTACAATACTTCGTCAGCGGAGGTATTGCTACCGTCCAACCAGGTAACAAGTTGACCATTTCTGCCATTGAAGCCTTCAAGCCAGATCAATTCGACGCTGCTGCCGTCAAGTCTTCCATTGCCGATGCCCAAAAGCGTGCTTCCTCTTCCGACGAAGCTGTTGCTGCTGAAGCTACCATTGAATTGGAAGTTTTAGAAGCCTTGCAGACCTTTGCTAAATAAGTTTGGTGTGAATTTGAGACAATTCTGAAACCAAAAGGAAAAAAAAAAAGAAAGTAAAGCGAAAAGAGCCTAAAAACGAAGAATCATGCAGTTGAACCACCTATCACCAAAATGAAAAGTGCCACATTTGAAAGGTGGAAGTAAAGGGAGAGAAAAGGTGCCTATAACGAATCATAAGTAGACCACAGGTCAATATTATCCATATAGAATTTGGTTATAATAAATCAAACAAAAGATGAATCATGTAGAATGTAGATGGAGGAGAATATGCAGAAGTAGACAAGTGGTTGGCACTGGTAGAGTGAACAACAGTAGACTGCATACGACAACTGAGCTTAGGGGTATAAGACAAGCAAAGAGACCTGATGGCTTTGTTACAGCAAGTTGGTAAATGTTGAAGCGAAGACTCTACTGTAATTAGCTTATAGCTGTGATTTTTCAGCAAGCTAGTAGTTTATGATCTTTAGCAACTGAGTAGGTTCGTCCGTCTTTCAAAAAATAGGTATGTCTCTCTTCTGCGGCCCATGGTGGATAATACTAGTCAATGGAGTTAGATGCAAAAAAATGCAAAAAAATTCTGTTTTAATTCTCATCAATTCCACTAGATTACTCTTCCCACAGTCCTAAGTCTCTGAACTTACACCACTCGAAAAATCGGACACGAAGAAGCTCATACGAGCCAAGTAACGGCGGCTAGCCAGTTAGTAAGTGTTCTTCACTGTATACAGGAACACATATATCACTATTAAGGTGTTGCAGGTGTCTTGGAGTCAGCGGTGAAAAATTGAGTCATTGGTATTAACGTAAGATATTCTACGTTCGGTTAGATCGATTTGAAGTCCACCTCCGGTTTTTAGAAGTTCCCTTTTCACAAAAATTGGAGCTGTTTATGATATAATGTGACCAAGTATGACACTAGGCGGCAGAAATTGCGAAGATTCAACCAGAAAGGCTCGATTTTCGTAAACTGGGCCCGTCCTAAAAAGAAATAACAGCTAGTGGGATGGAAAATTGGAAGATAGACCCCTGTTTCTAACTTTAAATTTGCCAAAGTCTGTCAAGCTTGTTAGAGAGTCAATCCATGGCTAACAGGTGGCCGGCTGTCCCCGTTAGAGTTAAACAACAATAGAAGCTGCAGGAGATAAAAGAGTAAAAAATCTGTGACATTCTTGCAGCACATTGGTGAACAAATCTGAAACCAGACAAGCCTACCAAGATAAGTACACCCCTGCAGAGAGAAAGTGTAGTAAATCCAAACAGCAGTGTCAAGCCTGCAGAGGAAAGAACGGTGGGGGATCGATGAGTGTAAACAGACATATCAGGGGCTTAACATAAACATTGCGTTCCAGTGTTGAATTCTGTGCCAGGTTAAGCAAGCCTGCAATCAGAGGACATGAGCTGCAGCAACAGTACCTCATTTTTCGGGCCCAGCAGAAAATAGACCCGCATGCATATCTGCAGAATGCGCAGATAACTCGCTGATGTCAAAGTTTGCACAATGGGCTCACCAAGCAAGGTTTCGTGAAGGGACAGGAGCACCCCGTAAACATTGAAACAGAAGCAAACTTGCCCAATAGTACAGTTTACACGTGTATGAAACGAAAACCTCTATGTTTCATATATCCAAACTTCATGTGACCATCTTTTTTTTTTTTTCTTCTCTTTTCTCTTTTTTTTTTTTTTTTTTTTTTTTTTTTTTTCTGAAAACGCAGCTTAACTTTTCAAGCGGAATTCGTTGGAAATATGCACCAGTGCATTCTATATTTAGGACTAAATAAACAGTATGTGCTGCCATTCTAGATTATCATCGAACTCTGAATGCTTCTCACAATATGATCTCAGAATATACCCCAAAAATGCAATTTACGCTACACATTCAATAGATTTATCGCCTATTGGTGAAAGCTCTAGGGGCGTTTTCGTTTTTGTTTTTCACTGAAAAACTTTATAGCATGATTTAGTGGGAGATAGGAAGACATCCCACAAATTAGGAAGCACATCCGCCTGCCGTCCGAAAATTTACCCCAGACTTACGAACTATAAAAAGGGGGTACTAGATTGAAAAAAAGCGTACTGCTACACCTGTTTCCTTCTTGAATGTGGTAGTCAATTAATTTTACGAAATTACCTATTTTCTTGTCTGTTAAAGAAAATACCTTCTGTATCCGATTCGATCCTTTATAGTTTAAATCAAGGCACAAGAGATACATTTATCCTAACTTGGAAATTATTTGATTAAATTAAGCATTGATTGATAATTCGAGAGACAACCCAAAAAATAAAACAAAAGGATAATTTACGTTTCTCTGCATAAGCAATCCAAAACGAAGTAGGTAACCATTACGACAAACGTGGTAAGTGTACTTTGAAAAAAAAAAAAGAAAAAAATAGGAAAGACGAATAAGAAAAAATGTCAAACCCTTCTTTAGTATTGAACAAGATAGACGATATTTCGTTTGAAAACTACGAGCTGCCAAGTATTTCAGACCCCAACGAAGTAATTGTTGAAGTTAAAAAGACTGGTATCTGTGGGTCCGACATCCACTATTATGCTCATGGAAAAATTGGTCCGTTCGTGTTGACCAAACCAATGGTTTTGGGTCATGAGTCTTCTGGTGTTGTTTCAAAAATTGGGGAAAATGTAACCAGTGTCAAGGTCGGTGACAATGTAGCAATTGAACCCGGTGTACCATCCAGATTGAGCGACGAGTACAAAAGTGGTCACTACAATTTGTGCCCCCACATGTGCTTTGCAGCTACCCCAAACTCTACTGAAGGTGAGCCTAACCCTCCAGGGACATTGTGCAAATACTACAAGTGCCCAGAGGATTTTTTGGTGAAATTGCCTGACCATGTCTCCTTGGAATTGGGTGCTATGGTTGAGCCATTGACTGTTGGAGTCCATGCTTCGAAATTAGCTAAAATCACATTGGGTGATAAAGTTGTAGTTTTCGGAGCTGGCCCAGTCGGGTTGTTGGCAGCAGCAGCAGCAAAGTCATTTGGTGCAACCTCAGTAATTATTGTAGATGTTTTCGACAATAAATTAGAGATGGCCAAAAAAATCGGAGTTGCAACCCACACATTCAACTCCAAGACAGAGGGTAATTTTGAAAAATTATTAGCCAAATTTGATAACTTGAAGCCTACAGTTGTCTTGGAATGTACGGGAGCTGAACCATGTATCAACATGGGGGTTCAAGTGTTACTGGCAGGAGGTAGATTTGTTCAAATTGGTAATGCCCCAGGCCCAGTTTCATTCCCAATCACAGAGTTTGCTACAAAGGAATTAACTTTATTTGGCTCATTTAGATATGGTTACGATGACTACAAGACTAGTGTAACCATTTTAGATAGAAACTATGCAAATGGTAAGGAGAATGCTCCAATTGACTTCGAGCAGTTAATTACCCACAGATTTAAGTTTGCAGATGCTGTTAAGGCGTATGACTTGGTGAGAGGAGGCAATGGTTGCGTCAAGTGCATTATTGATGGACCTGAATGAGTTTGAATAAAGTCAAAAGAAAATTGAAAAAAAAAACTTGGTAGTATAATTGCCTTATTTCCAAATTTAGTTTAAAAGAAACGATATTTACGAAAGTTAAAGTTACCCATGTAGCAATCTCCAGCCAGAAGAAAGATCTTTCTTATTTTTAGCTGTTCTATATTGGAATGTACTTGAGGAGAAAGTTTGTTCTGTTGGATTGGCTACTAAAGGGTTCGGTACTTCACTGAGAGTTAAGTTTCGATACGAAGTGGATGCATATTTTCGAAGGGCGAAGGCTAAGTTTAAAATAAGTTTTTGATGACTACAGGCACAGGAGAAGGCGGGCCCATCTGCAATGGAATGATCTGAAAATGAACCAAAGAAGAGGAACAGATACAAGCAAAAAAGGAAAATAAAAAAGAGAAAAAAAGAAAAAGGAAAAAGAAAGGGAAAAAGAACTTCTCATCTAGTACCAATCAATGATTCTTGGTACTGTTCTCATCGATAAGTTGTTGAAAAAAATTGAAAGATTGACGGTGGCTCAGGTATGTCAATGCAACTAAATCGACACACAATACGATGCTATGTGCCTGAGAGTGCCTGAAAGTGCCTGAAAGTACCTGAAAATAAAGAAAATAAAGAAAATAAGACCGAAGGGGTAATGCCCAGCTAAATGCAACTTTTAGCAAGGCATTATCCAAAGGCGTTCTGAAAATAAACACTAACTGTAGTATTTGGAATGTTGGGATGCAAAAGGGCAACTTTTTGCTGGTATTTTTTGTAATTAAGATGAGAATATTCAAAGAATTACCAATTTTAGCTAATCAAATGCCGTAAGAGATAATACATTAGTCTCCTTCTAACCAGGCGACGTCGTAAGTCCTACCTCTTGTCAACGTTAGCCAAGTCCATATTTATTATTAGTTTGGATACATCAGGCATGGTGACCATACCCTATTATCTATTTTCGGACATAACTCCGGTTCGGTAAATTTTCACTCTCGTTTATCTTTTGACTACCTCGGAAATATCCTGGCTTAGTGGAAAGCCTCGCGCATTCTTTTTTTCTTTTTAATCCAAACTGTATAAATCAAAACAAACGAGAAATTTTTCGCGTCTCGCTTATTGCCCATGTTTCTCGCTTGCTTTTTGACTTCATTGATGAGCTCAGATTTCATCAGCCTTCCTGAGACTGAAATTTGCTGTCAAATTGTGATGACAAGGTGAAGAGGTTGGATATTATTTTAAAGATCAAATTCCGCCAATTATTGACCTCATAACAATACTAAACAAAGAAAAGAAGTCTAAGTACGAGTTTCAGAACTAGAAAATAGATCTACTTCATTCTGGATATGACACCACTCAAAAAGCTAAAAGCCTTTTCTCAGGCAGGTTCGCGCTGTCACGTCTAGGCAAAAAAAGCCCCCCTTTCCCATACCTTAGGCACATGTTTTAGTATCAGCTTGGCCCCTGATGAATTACGGGACGACATTCTGCAGCCGAAACGCATCGTCAACCCATCAGGGGCAAACCCTTGCAGATGTTGCCTAATGTATCAAGGTCCGACAATATTTTTTTCGAATTTAAACTTTATTTTAGTCGCATATTATATGTTATAGGAAATACCTTCTCTGTATTTGGTTAATTAAAAATTCTGTACTTCTTGTTCCATGTGAAGATGCGACAAAGAAGGACGCATATGGTTATTTAGTGCATTCGCTTAACATGTGCTCGAAAATCTTTGGGGATATATTCATTTTAATCTAAAATCACCATATGTAGTTAAAATGATAACAATAAAAAGTAACGAGCCTTCTTTTCCACTAGACAAAAGAATTTTAATCTACTTGAATATACTCTTCTTATTATTTATGGTATTACTTAATGTTCTTAAACTATAACTGAAAACACTTCGCTAAATTAAAGCCTTAATGTTTCTAGAAAAAAAAAAAAAAAAAAAAAAAAAAAAAAAAA
>JAJMKG010000033.1:124697-156498 GCA_030563865.1 Dujonia oleophila | reverse complement strand
GATGGTGGAACACTTGAGCTGCTCGATGGTGGCACGCTTGAACTACTAGATGGTGGAACACTCGAACTGCTGGAAGGTGGAACACTCGAACTACTAGATGGTGGAACACTTGAGCTGCTCGATGGTGGCACGCTTGAACTACTAGATGGTGGAACACTTGAGCTGCTCGATGGTGGAACACTTGAACTACTAGAAGGTGGAACACTAGAGCTGCTTGATGGTGGAACACTCGAACTGCTCGATGGTGGAACACTTGAACTACTAGAAGGTGGAACACTAGAGCTGCTTGATGGTGGAACACTTGAACTACTCGATGGTGGCACGCTTGAGCTGCTAGATGGTGGAACACTAGAACTACTAGATGGTGGAACACTAGAACTACTAGATGGTGGAACAGTAGAGCTACTTGGTGGTGGAACACAACTAGAGATTGGTGGTTTGGGCCAACAGTATTTGGGCCAATCATAGTCTCCATCGTTACCACATCCACACTTGTATGAATATGATTTGGTGAAAGACCACTTTGAACAGAATGAAGTGTCCCAAAGTCCAGAGACACACCACAGGTAACTGATCAGGAAGTTTGGTAAACACCATTTGTCACCTTTGTCTTCACAATCAACACTAATAGTCTTCAGCCACTTTCCTGGGTTCGAAATATCTTTCTTACCACTGTAATCGAAAATAGAGTTGAATCCACCAAGGTCGCATGACAATGAACCTAATCCATTGACATCTAAACTAACCAGACTCGAATATCCAAAAGTGACCTCGTGCTTGGATCCTCCAAGATACTTGACTTTATCAAGACTGAAGTCACCCTTTGGATAGTTGTACTTATTACAACGGTCATTCTTAGGAGTACATTGAGGAGTTGGAATGACAGTATCGACACAGGAACTAGTAGGAGGCTTACTACTGGTAGTAGGAGGTTTAGTACTAGTTGTACTAGGAGGTTTAGTACTACTTGAAGTTGGCTTAGTGCTTGTAGGTGGTTTTGTTGAACTAGTTGTTGGGTTACATTTCTTCTTCCAACAGAAATTAGGAAGCACTGGAGTGTCGCATTTAACTTGATTAAGTATGTTATTATTGATGCCTAAACCCCTATTCTCAACTTCAGACCTCTTGTAACTCCAACTCGAATCTGTGAAGATGTTATAGTTCACGTTGGTAGCGATCGAAAAATTTGGCTTTTGACAAGAGTACTTCCAACTCGATTTAAAGTTCAGAGACCATACATTAAAAATATCCCAACTTGAGCCGCTGGCGAATTCGAACTCAATTCCAAAGGAATCTGGTAAACATAACCAGTCCCCATAATCTTGACCTTTAACGATTATAGTTGTAGACCATTGGAAAAAATTGGAAAATCCCCATGAACTTTTGAAGTTTGAGAAAAGATTGTAAGAATCGGTTGGACCTCCACAACCTGTCACTTTGACACTTTTACATTGATTGCTGAACCAACTGTAAAGATTTAAACTTTGTACGGCCTGGAAATTGATACCGACTTTATACAAGTCGACGTCAACGTATTGAACGTCGGAGACGGTAAAACCTGCTGTAGGATAGTACCCTCCTCCTCGCT
Organism: Dujonia oleophila; assembly: GCA_030563865.1. Classification (NCBI taxonomy): domain Eukaryota; kingdom Fungi; phylum Ascomycota; class Pichiomycetes; order Serinales; family Debaryomycetaceae; genus Dujonia; species Dujonia oleophila. The sequence goes on along the minus strand of JAJMKG010000033.1, from coordinate 154,910 downwards.
TTTGAAGTTGATATGAGTCTTCGTCTGTTATCTCATCTCTCTTGGTATTTTTATTCTGGCCAATTTGGCAAATATTCTTCTTTTCACATACTTTAGAACTTGAGTAACCCAGACAGAAATCGTGGAAGTCTGAGAATGAAACATCATATGCAATTGCCTGGTGTATCAATACTAGGATACACCAAAGCAAAGGCATTACCTTTGAAGAGGTGAACAACATTTCAGTTATAGTACTTGTGAATAAGACAAAATTGCAGTAACAGAAAAAGTTGAAGGAAAAGGAAAAAAGAATCGAAAGTAAGGATTATGCTATTGCATTAGCGACCTCTACATCATATATATACGTAATCTATTTTTACATACCCATAGGTTCATATCTATGAAGCACTTTCAGTAGAAAAGTAGGAAAGGACTGAAAAAAAAAAATAATTAAGTAAAAGTTTATTTTGGGAGCTGCAGCATTTGGTGCAACCTCATGCATATGCACCTCGATAACTTAAAGATGATCTTAACGTGGTGTTCCTGCATGTTATCGGATGCATGTTTAGCGAGTTGTGCTAAATTAGGCGAGACTATCTACAAGCGAGATCGAAAAACAGTCCTTCTGTGGGGTAGATTTCTTAGTAAATCCTCGAGGGAGAAGTTATTTTCGGTTCTGGAATATTCCTAAAGTAGGCGAACTTCCTCCCAATAAACGGATCTACCGCTACTTACGAAAAAAGTTAATTTTATTACTCCATGTTTTTCCTAACTTTTCCCTCCTTATTTTGATAAGAAAATTTTTAGTGTGGTATTATGCAAGGCGCCGCTCGCCGCACCACCAACAAAATATTCTCAATCTAAAACTTTGATCAAGGCACCAAGAGGCAGGCACATTTGCTTATTTATCTAGGATTCTTTCCGAATAGGGAAGGGCTCATTGGCATGCATTGGAAGAAGCAATGGGCTCATTGACATACATGAAAAAGGGGAGCTGATGCGGGATGTCGTGAATAATCTGGGCTTAGAGTAATATTTACGTTACACATTATTCTGCAAGGGATGGAAAACCTGAGTCCGTCTAAACAGATCTTGTGCATTGAAGTAACAATATTGTAAGACAGGATTAATTGAGCAAGTAGGAGGGGAATTAGAGTCATGACTTCTTCCAAAAATACACTGAATAATATGTATGTTTTGAACTGGTATTTGTTGATTTCTCCTGTATGTGTAAGACTAAATATCCTAAAATGTCACAAGGGTGCCAGTTTGGGTGTGCATTTTATCTCTGAGTGGAATGGAATTTACCTTAACGCTAGTTGATAAACACTTAAACGCCGTTCAATTTTCAAAATAGGTATTGTAATGGAGAATTGTTAACGTCGGATCATTTCTTGCGAAATAATGTAATTGTGTTGAATACTCTTCGTCATCACAACTCTACTACTCCTCCTTTAATATCAATGTGTTTCTTTCTTAATAAACAGAGATAGGAAACATGAAACAAGGTTGCAATAAAATATATAGCAAAAAAAAAATCCAGAGAGTGACATTGGGGTCGTACAAGAATTGTTGAATACCTCCTTCTGTAACTATCCATTCTTTGAAAAGCCAAACAACTTTGACAAGGCCGTACCCCTAACGCTTCAACTTATTATTAGAAGTTTGGAGTATAGCAAAAGTGGTACTGTCGTAATTAATATTTTCTATTAACCTGAAAATGGAGAAAATAGATGAAAAGGTTAATCTAGACTCTCGCTGCGAGTAAATTTAGTCTATACGAAGTGTCTGTCTCAGCATATTTGTGTTTTGAAATTCCTGTACTTCTCAAAATTACGCTCCATTTGGGAACTGCACCTCCTAAATTGAATAAGGTGCTGTGAAAGTACTTACGTGTAAATATAGCATCTTGGCTTTCTTGGTTTGGTACAAATTGGGTTGTGTTCTGTCTTCAGGCGGCCACTTACATATCACATTCTGCTTTAAAATTTTGATGTGGTAGATGATGTCTAGAAATGTTGGTCAATAATGCGCATTAATAAAATAATAATATAGTCCATAAAAAATAAAAAAACAGCCACCTTCGCGATCTTGGAACAAATGGAAAGGCTGCAAGATCATCCAGGCTGACCTAGAACTACAATGCGTACGAAAGAGGAGCCTCTGTTTATGTGTTAGTTTTGAGTAATTATCATGCGACTATTTTGGAAGCTTTCATCAAAAGGGCTAGTCCCTTCTCTCTTTGGCCAAATATCCATCTATAGTGTAAATGCAACCTCAATAAAATATTACACACTGTACTAAAATTAGCATCTACTATGTCCACTTCAAGAGACTTTAACTTTCACTAAGTAATTTTTATGTCCGCCCAGCCCTCTAATTGAAGGAACAATCGTCTCTCCTCGGAATTCTAGGTTAACGTTTAGGTTATACACGAAAGCTGTCTCATGTATCTACAACTCGTGACTTGATAGAAAGTTTTAGCTACACATAAACTCTAATCCTGTAAGATATTATTTAACAGTTGTCTACAAGTATTTAGTGAACCCAAAGCATGGGGCAAACGCGATCAGCGAAGTCAATGTAGGTCTTAGATGACCATAAAATGGTGAAATAATGGTAGCATGAAAATTGAAAAGAAATTGCAAAAAAAAAATGCCTCTCATAAAAAGAATACACCAAGCCCAATAACCATGGCTGCAAATGGAGCACTGCGCCCGATTGCCGATCCTCCCGTGACAGCGTTCACGGTAAGAATAGTAGTGTTAGTTGAATTTGTATGAATTAGTGGTTTGGTGCCAGCGGTAGGAGATACTTGAATGCTCTTGGTGTAAGTAAATGTGCTTGTACTTTCGGAAACAAGACTTATCGGAGTAAATTCCTTTTGCGACAAAGTAGATTCAAGGTTAATCGATGGTAGTTCGTTAGTGGTATCCATATTTGAAGAATTAATGGAAGAAATTGGACGAAATGTGGTGTAGGATGCAATCTCTTCTGTAGTAACTGTTAACCCTGAAAGTTTTGTGCACCGATTGTCTGCACAAGATGTGACAGTAACCACCAGAGTCTTTTGCAAAGTAACCACCTTAGCTTCATCATTATCCGAAGACGTACTGGTAGAGATTAGGAACGATCCCGAATGATTCTCACTCGTATAAACTTCCGAAGTTTCAGCAGGTGATCTGGTTGCTGATGGGGAATCCAACGTTGAAGTGATTCCAGTGAAAGAGAGAGAACTAGTGCTTGATGCAGGCAGAGTGGTAGAAGGGGTCAAACTTGCACTGCTTGTAAAAGCCGTAGTTGATGACTGGAGTATTTGACTACTGGGACTTGTAGTTGAAGTTGAAGGGCATTTACATGGCCAGCAGAAGTTGGGCAAAACATTTTGGTTGGATCTCCACTTCTGTAGAGATGCAGATAGTTCAATACTAACCTTCAAGTTCTTTTTCTCCAAATCCTCATTCCTCCTTTGATAACTATTCGGGTCTATTTCTTCTAAATCATTCAATTTGTCACTAGCTGACTCGAAGGAATAGACAGAAACATCAGAATACAATGAAGTGAATATTTCGAAAAGATCAGGCTTTGAGTTCGGGGTCCAGTAAAACTTCAATTGTAAATCATCTGGTAGACAACAAACGTTATTTGGGTATGTGGCGACTTGTACGTAGAATGAAACCGAGAATCGAGCAATGTTGTCAAGCTTGACATCAAATTTAGTTGTTATGTTAAGAATATCTGGACCATAGCCAGTGTTTTCAAGAACAATTCTTTCTAATATTGGCGACAACTGAGAATTCACAGTATCTGCGTCAACAGTTTCAAAGTTACCAGTAACCTTGTAAATATTATCTGCAACTGGCTCTACAGTGGAAATAGCAAAGTTTGCCCTTGGTACAGCGTCTGCAGTTGCTATCTGTTCCAGTTTGTAGTCTCCTTCTAAATCCATTTTCATGAATCCCTTCGCTTCAGTGGAAAAAACCTTTAAAACACCACACGTCAAGATAGGTGAGGGCGGAGGTGGAGGTAATGGAAGTCCGATGGTGGCATCAATGAATGCCTGAAAGTGGACTGCAAGAAACCCATGTATCAGCGATACAAGGAAAGCAACACTCACAGCGACTTTGAATTTAGAAGACGTAAATTTCATAGGAAACGAGTGAATAAGGTCAGAAAAGTAGAGTATTGACGAAATTACTCTCAAAGAAGCATTGACTGAGTCTCCCCATTGCCCTTTTATAATACCTAAGGATATATCCAACCGCGCAAGCTCACAATGGTTTCTCCAGTTAGCTGAATGTGCTTTGAAACCTGAATTTTTACATTGAACCGGCAGTGTTGGCGACTATGCTTAGTTGTTGTTGTTGTTGTTTCAATAAAGGTATGCTGAATAGAATCAATTTTGTCTTTCATTGTTTTTGCAGCCATTGATGGCCTGTCCTATTGATCCTTTGTTCGAGTTCCACCGCGAATTTAGGAGCAAAAAAAAGGGCCTTTGTTAAAGGTTTGCCTCCTCTCCTAAATCAAAGCCGTTAAAATATTTGCCGCAATTTCTTTCAATACTGGCTGGGGTGTATACTCCATGGGTTAGTAGCTTTAACACTTCACATCTAGTCTGTCGACTTTTTTGCCAAAGAAACTGCAACAAAGTGTAGTCACAAGCAGAAAAAGGAATTTTGCCATGGGGCAACTGATGCTGCCTATGCTGGTCATTTTGTGTAGTATCGCTTAGACAATAAACCGATCGTGCATCAATTGTTAGGAGCTGATTTACGCAGCGGCGCAATCTTCCCAAAAAAATATTCTCCTTGCAGTTGGGGCTTTGCTGCACATCGTTATGCGAATTTCCCGTTTGGGCTGAGGAGAGAGCTGCATGAGAAAAAAAAGCTTGGAGTGCATTTATTCTTGATTACTCTTCACTGGTATGCTTTTTACAAGAATAAGAGAAGTGCAAGGCGGCGCTCTGAATAAGAGCAATGTTCCATAGCATTAGTCTGAAAATTAGATACGAAAATAAAGTTTAAAAAATATCACTCTAACATCATTAACTTTTTTGGCACTACAAAAACGCGAAGAAAATAGAAACAAGGCTACAATAAAAAAAAAAAGCATTTTCGCTGTACAAAGTATCAAAGTTATCTTCAGACTTAATTTATTCGTTTGAGGATCCCCGAAGGAAAGTTCCTCCAAAGTATTTATGTCTACTGATTCCTTAGTAAGTGATCTGAAGTCGAGTTTTCGTCCTCCGAATTCTCGTTTTCGTAAATTGTACTATCGTTTCCAGTTGTGCCTTGTTTGTCTATAGCGAACCTCGTTTCTGGTTCGTCTCCTGCAGTATCGTCTGCATCACTCTCTTCAATCTCTTCGCTATCGTCACTTTCTTCACTTTCATCACTTTCTTCACTTTCATCTTCCTCTTCAGAATAATCACCTTCGCTGTCTTCTTCTTCTTCTTCTTCTTCTTCTTCTTCTTCATTGCCAAAGAACTCGTCTAAACTTTGAAGCCTGTATGTCTCCTTGGGGGTTACCTTGGGGACTCCCAGGTGATAATCTTTGGATGATATAGCATGTTCGGAAAAAGATGTTGGTGACTGTGACTTACCCCGGAAATTTTGAGAGGAAATTGAAGTCACATTATCATTGCTTCCATTCAACGGAGTTGTAGATTCCTTTCGAACAGTAGCCGGTGGATGTTTTGAAGGATCAGACCAATCTGGAATTTTGTTATTATAGGATTGGAAGATCTCGTATGAATTAAATAAATCGGAATTCTTGATGTTCCCACTTTTTAAACTTATCAAAGGTGCATTCTTCGGAACTTGTAAGAATAAAGTAGCTAATTTGGATTCATGGTGTTGTCCAGAAAGCAAAATGCTCAACATTCTCGCTCTATCTCTAGTGTCAAAGCTATTATCGTATTTACATAAGTGCAAGGTATGATTGAACATTTTTGCGTTGAAGTTCAGTTCAAAAAAATACTGGATATCTCCTTCACTTGAGTTTGTTTCCAAGTCAAATGCAACAATCTTTGCAGCAAGCACTAACGTTTGGTACCTTACAATATCGGCTTCGTTGGCAAAATTTAAAATCAAAGTACGAAGGACGTCTGGGCCAATCTGGTTAAACGTCTGATTGGTAAACTCTCCAATTATCCAAATGATACTTGCCTTGGCTTCGCTATCTATTTTGTTTCCATGATCGCTCTCACTGATCAATAGTGACAACCGGTATATCGTTTTAGAGAGGCTTTCGCTGGCCGTAGTATGATTTTGAATTTGTACAAGGTATCGTATGCTAGTAAGTAATTCATCAAGTATCAAGCCATCCGACCTCGTAATCTGCTTCAAGCACCATTTCAAGATCTTTTGGCTCCAAATTATGGATATTTGGGAGCATCTTCCCATGCAAATGAGCGACTGCTTAGCAATCAAGTTAGAATTAGAATAGAATACATTGTACTTCAATTCGTCAAATATAGAGGGCATGTTCACTTCATTGGCCAACATTGAGAGGATTTCGAACTTCAATTGAGCTATCGACGCCAATTCATCGGGATACACATAGAAACTCTTGAAATGGTTTTCATATATGGATTTATTTTGGGCAACTACGTCCCGAATTGCTTGTAGAGCAAAATAAACAACTTGGAAGCTGGATGTTGGTGATATCAACCTCACAGTAGCTGGTACCAACTGCATCTCCAGATAGGTTTTTGGAGGCGCCAAAGACACCACAGCCTTGGAAATACTAAGTAACACCACTTCTGAGTTGGTATAAATGAGAGGCTTGAGCGAGTCGAGAAAGAGCTGGAGGTCTGCATCCATTGAAACTTCATAGCTGTCAATTCTTTCCTCTGAAAGTTGGTCATAATCAACCACTTCTCCATCCGCTTTGTAGACCTTCGGCTTGGCCAAGAAGAGCCTACTGTACTCCACTAAAATGTCTATCAAAAACGATTGGCTCCACTCGTCAAGTGCTGATAATAGACGGCAGAGTCTCCGAAATTGCTCGTGAAGCGTGCTCCACTTCTTCTTCTCCAAAGATGGGCTCGCAGGTGACGACAACACGCTGTCTTTGATTACGTAGAGCGTCTTCACCGCCGATCCGACCACTACCGGGTTGGCATCGGCCAAGAGCCTGGCCAAATACTCAAATAGCTGCTTCTTGGTGGACCCAGAGAGATCTTCAAGGCTATAAAGCTTCCCTATTGCCACAGCGGTGGCAGATCTGACGTCTGGGTGTAAGTCTGCCACCATTCTCTTGATGCAGAGCACGGTGATTGGTGAAATGGACAGGATCTTGATGCCTGCCATGGCCCTTATCGCCGTATATCTTGTTATTGGGTTCTTGTCATTTAAAGATTTCTGGATTGTGTTGATCGAAAGTAACGCCGTATCAGGTTCTAGTTCAGCGTACTTGGTCAAATATATCAATATCAAATTCTTGACCATGGGGTTGGGGCACGTAATGTTCTTGACCACGTCACCAAAGTACCGAAGCGCTTCTTCGTTGCCGTTATCGTCTGTATTGGGCACAGAGGTATCCCCTTTGGAAATCAGGGCCATTACACACTTCATTCCACTTAGAATGTCCCTCTCGTTTCTCGAGTTGAGCAATTTGATCACCTCTTGGTAGCCAATTACGGACGGCAGAGTCTCTGCAAACCGAGCAGACGCCGAAACCGCTGCCTCGAAGGTAAGGTCTCGCGCGGACTCTAGCATAGAAGATATTTTAGCCAACGGTTGTGCCATTTCATGCTTTTCTATGGTAATTGGGGAGGAGGAGGTAGAGGGTTTCGGACTGTCCTAAGGCAAAAGTGTCAAAAGTCGGTATATGTGTTGGTGTTGATTTCCTAATCGGGAAGTAAATGCACTCCGAGACTTCCTGAGAAGCGCGAGCTCACTGTAATGGGGCCGTTCTGGATAGTTCCCATTAGTTGGTACGATATTGATATCACATTGATTTTGGCATTAGTAGAGTATAAGGTAAGAATGTTGTCGCAGTTGTAGTTGTTCTTAATTGTTTTTATTGTCGTTATCGTTGTCGTTGTCGTTGTTCTTCTTTGTTTCTACATGCACATTTCTCTTTTGTCTCGTGCTCATTGTCATCTAACTATTATATCCTGCAAATCTTGTTATATATAATTAAACTATTGAGATAGAAGCAAAATAAACTTCTTGATATTCATCATACATCGCAGTCTTCCTTCCTTTCCGTACTACTTATGTTTTCCTTTCTTACTCTTGCTGTTCCTTCATCTGTCTTACTTTCTCAACTTGTCAGTGGCCTTTTTCATTCTCTTACCTAGCGTCAATTCCTTCCTCGTTTGGATTATTTCTTGTGGGAAAAACTCTCCCAAAGTCGATTGAGTACCTTCAGTTTTCTTTCTGTTTATATCGCGGATCAAGGGAACTAGTACCTCGTCAACCCTTCCTTGTGTCCACTTGACATTGTACATTAGGAATGACCGTATTTTGTCCAAATTGGGTACCCCCCACTGGAATTTTGTATCGTCCTTATCCACCTCGGGTCTTACGTACGCATCAAATACAACTTTGTCAGGAAAACTTTCATTTAAGAAGAATTTTCCTGTTTTGATCTTTGAAAGTAAACTTTTCTTGAGATTGGTAGAATTATCAACTTCTGATACTTTTAATGTATTTTGGTCAAACCATTGCTTAAACTTTTTCAACGACCCAAATTCTGCAAGGATTTCCATTGCTAGGACTGGTCCTACACCTTTAATCCCCTCCGTGTAATCGCTCCCCAATAGAAGCGCCAATTCAATAAGCTTGCTTTGATCTAATCCAAGCTTACTTTCTATCTCTGAGCTGATGTAGCATTCAACGTAGCTCTTTTGGTTAAACATATTCTTATAAACTCTATCACCTCCGAAAAGAAAGCAATCGCTATCATCTGTCACAATTCCATCTACGAGTTTTAACTTCATTAACTCTGCACATTGGGCTTCAGCTTCCATTGGAGCAGTAATGTAAGGAATTCCAAATCTCTTCAACAATTCTTGCACATCTCTAATCATTGTCTGTGTCACTTCTTCAGAGTCTCTCTTCGCTTTTTGAAACTTCTCCTGTAATAGCTGTTCCTCAGTAATACTTGAATTCAATGATTGTAGCGGAGTAGCTTGCTTAATCTTAGATTTGAAATCTTCATGCTCGATTTCCTCTTCTTCGAGCTGCTGAACGAGTTTTTCTTCTTCTTCTTCTTCAAAATCATAGTCTAAGGTCACTGGTGCTGGCTCTCTGTTTTCACTTTTCTCCTGTTCTCCTTCTTCTATATTGTCATCTCCTTTGGCTCCCTGCACCTTAATTTCATCTTCGACGTCTGACTTAGTTTCACCATTTCCCTGACCGTCAATTTTTGATACCTTGTAGTCAGTAATCAAAACATCGTCCTCTTGTTCTTCATCGTCTGAAACATTTTCCTGTCCTGTAAGCATTTGCCTAGCATCGCTCCAGCCAACTAGGCCGGCTCTTTCGTCTTCGTCTTCACCATTGGCGCCAGAATTAGGCTCTATACTTACATTCTGTGTTGATTCTTGGACTGTGCCAATCTCATGTCGTTCGTGAGGGTTGAACTCTTGGTCGATTGAGTTATTGAACCACGAAGGTAACTTTTGTATAGCTTTCGGAGGTTCTGAATTTCCATCTTTCTTATCGTTTGTAAGGTCTTCTTTTTCTTCTTCTCCTTCGCTAAACTCTATTACATCTCCCTGGAAAGAAGGATTGCCGATTGACTTGGAGTGGTCACTTACGTCAACCCGAAGAAGTTTGTCTTCTTCCGGGAATGATTTTTTTGGTATGGAATCATCTTTGGTATCCAGTTCTTTCGGTTCATCGAAGTTAAATAGCATGGAATTTTTGAAATACTCAGGTTCCAAGTTCAACTCCTTGTCGGAGGAATCTTTCTTGCTTGTAACATCTTGTACTTTCAGTTTCGTATTCAAGTTGAATACTTTCTTCCTTACAAGAGATTCTTGCTCTTGTAATTTAATATAATCTCTTTTGGACTCTGATATCGCCCTCCTTAGCTCACTTTCATTGAAGCCGTCAACATTAGCATTAATTTCGGTCTGATTGGGTTCCTGTTGATATATTGACAGGATAAGCGCCTTTTGTAATTCATCTTCTTCAGTATCTTTCTCATGACCATTGGAATCGATCGGTACATCTTCAAAATCTGAATCTGAGTCTGAATCTGAATTGTTACGTTTAATTTCATTTTTAACTTCTGCATCTTCTTCACTTTCATCTACTTCCATGACATTTCCAAATTCATCTAATTGTATGGGTCTGTCAGCACTCTTTCCACTTGAGTCTAGAGCTAAAGTCCATCCATTATCGCTTTTTGCCAATGAATACTCTGTATTTTTACTCCCTGCAATTCTTCTGGTGATTGTTCCATCATCTGCCATTCCACTCACAGTCATGAGTCTCTGGGTGTAGAAGTTTCTCTTCTGAACTTGCTGAATCTGGAATTTCGAAAACTCCATGCTGTTTGGAAAGATACTCTGCAAGTGGTCTCTATCATATCCCATTCTAAGCCTAGATCTAAGTCTCAAATGTGACAATATCATATATTGGGTAGACATTGCAAGCTCTTCAAATTCCTTCAGGGATGGATCTACAGAATCAATATTTATACCATCAACATAGTCGTAACCATGTTCTGAGAGCTCTTGGAACTCTTCCTTTGGCATGAGTCTTTCATCTTTTTTATCGATTTTTATCTCTTTGATCCTTGGTAGGTGGTACTCATCTTTCTTTCTAAAGTTGCTCATGTCAGGCTCTTCGGCCGATAAGTCCTGCTTACCAGCTTGTATATTTTCTAAATCTTCCATATATTCTACATTTTCTTCATCGTAGTCGACACTTTCCTCCCTATTCTTGATAACTTTTCTCTTCTTTTGAGGAGGATTCCCTTGGACATGTCTTTGAACTTGGATAGCCATCAACTTTCTTGCAGTTTGTAAAGTTGTTTCCCTTTGTTCATCTCTTCTTTCCTTTCTACGGATTAAAGTCTGTCTCTTCAATACAGGAGCTCCTCCATCAAAAACAAATACCGGTAGTATCCCGAAGTAAAGTAACTTACAAATTCTTCTGAAAAAGCCAACAATGTGGGACAGTGGCAAGGCGTTTCCGTCAGCATCTCTCACTGCTTTCACAAACTGATAAATCCAAATGGATGCATCAACTGCTAGTTTTTTTCTAGATAAAGATTCTAGTCGAACCGGGCGTGCTGTTTGTCCAACAATATCCCACAATGAATTCACACCCATCGATATGCAAATGAACTAAAGAAGAAAAGTAGATGGCAATGTAAGCTCAGGCTGTAGAAAGAATCTGCCATTCACATATAGGTACCCGCATGAGTAAGTATGGGTGTTAGGGTTTTTTGCAGCCATTTAGAAGAATAGTGTCATTTGGATAAGAATTCAGCCCTAGATTCCTCTTTCAAGGAAGAATAAAAGAATTCCCAAGTATGGTAGATCCCCATATGGCCCTATGAATCTTACTTGTCAATAAATACGTTGAAATCAAAATTTCCAATGTAGTTTTTGATGACAGATGTAGATTCCTGGAGAATTATTGTATAACTTTAATTTGTGTTGCCTCATACTGCTACTATTCACAAATAGAGATACTACAGAACTAATCTTGTGCTAGATGATATTTAAAGTAAGCCTTAGTGTAGCTTTGTTTCTTAATAGATATTCGATTCTATTGTCGATATGAATACTCAAAGTCCACATGTCGATTCATTTTCTCGTAGTAGGATATCTGGCGGAAGTACACCAACCCCCATCAACCAGCCAGGATTTGCAGCCATTGACAGCTTTGGAGGAAACTACCTCTACGTCAAGCAAATGCCCCAAAACTATCTAGAGCACCAACCAAATTCATCGCCATACCGACAAGGACATATAATTTCTCAGAATAAGCAGGCACCTGAAGGGTACGTTTGCGTAGGTCGAGTAATGGACGCTGAGCACAAATCGCCGCCTCATGTGCCCAGCACCACTCAGAAGAAGCATGTATTAAAATATGTGGAGAGATCTCCCAGTGAAGTCTACGATTCACCACAGCAAAAATATCTCAACATAGGCATTACCTCTTCAACGTTATCTGAGTTTCCGCAGTCATTTAACCCCAGGATGACTTCCAATATGCCAGTTCAAGAAAAGGTTTCGACTTGGATTCAGAAAGTCCCTGCTCACTTTCAGGATCTAGGGGATTCTTTTCCGAAGTGCTACCCTGGAGTTATTCCCTCTTCAAGCGAATCTGGCTATGAAATGATAGATAACTCCGAAGCCCAGGACATTATTGAATTTCAAGCCAGACGAGTTACTCAGTATGTGACCCAAATATACAAAAATGAAATTGAGACGGTGGCACATTGTGAAACTTCAGATATCGACTATGAGTTAAACCTTCCGTTTGGACCGGAAGACCTAATGCTGGTAGAGCATTCCGTGGACAACTACTTGGGATTAGAGGGGAGCCGGATGCGCAGTCAGGAGGATCGTCCATGGAAGTCAAGCACATAAATGGCCAACAAGAGAAGAAGAAAAAATTAAATTGGATTAAAATGCAATGCTCATACCCATTAATATATCTATATATCTATATATATATAGATACCTATGCTTAATCCCTTCAATTCATAATACCAACTCAAGCTCTTCAATTTCATATGATTTGCCCCCTATATTCCCAAGATTAGGATAGCTTGGAACCAATATATCACAGTTTTGAATGTAGGCACGATTATAAGCCTTCCAAAATGGACCACGGACTTTCCTTGCTGGATGAAATAACCCTGCCCAGATATAGTTCATGAAGACACCAGCGCCGATGGCTACTCGTAACGAGTCCATACTGTCAAAAATACGATTAATCACATGGGGAGAAGTTTCATAGATGTTGGGCATAATCAAGTTCAAGAAGTGAATGAAGATTTCATAATTACTGTCATCAATCAAGCCAAAGCAATTAATTGCTATTTTTTGGATGACAGATGAAGCCGTTTGACGGTGAACCAAGTCTCTGTCAGTTAATGCATCTTCCAACAAATAGGTTATTCCAAACAAGTAGTCCTTTGTAACAGTACCATCAAGGTATTCGAAAAGGAAGGATAACGCCTTTAAAACACCATTTTGAACATTCTTATCTGGAATTCTATATTCATTCATCAAAGCTGGCAACACTGTAAATGGAGCACAGTTATCGGCAACAATTCCAATTGCTACTGCTGTACAAACTCTCAACTGACGTTCTTGAACTCTCAAGTTATTCAAAAGCATTGCTAAGACGTCCTGTGGACCGATAGTTCTTGCAATGTGACCAAAAGTTTCATTGGATGCGACTCTAATCCTCTTTTTAGACGATTTTAGCATATCCAACAATTCAAAGCAAACTCTCATCCACTCCTTAGCATTAATTGACTCGGCGTTCTTCTTGGCGATAAGTCCAACTAACTTTATGCATGATTCTTGAACCTTATCCTGCCTGTTCTTCAAAATTGGAGTCAATGTTGGCAAAATTTGATTTATGGAGGGATTTTGCATAGTAAAGAGTGCAACTACTTCAATGCTATCGATACACGCATAGAGAGCTAACAAAATAGATCCCAAAACCTCAGGGTAGACTTCACCCAAGGATTCGTACAAAATGAGAATCAACTTCAACAAGATCTCATTGTCATCATAGTAACACATCTTGATTACTGGAGCAATTGCGGCAATCAAATCCGAAGCCTGCTGACGAACCTCAGGAGATTTATTTTTCAACCGATACAATATTGTACTGATAATGGAGTTCATATGTGGCTTTAATCTAACACCAAGGGCCTGGCAAACAGTACTTAAACCACGAAGGTACACTCTGCTTGCCCTTGCTGCACTGGTGCTCAGCAGAAGATTCTGTTGCTGTTCCTGAAATGCAAACAATACACCATCTATTAAAGTTACCTGTAGTTGTGAATCCAAACCAAGTAAACTATCAGCATTTAGCAGAGTCATTTTGGCTATTGAGTCAACAGACATTCTTCTGAGGTTTTCATTTTCGTCTTTAGAGTAGCCTACTATACCTTCAAGGACCTCGAAGAGATCGAATTTCAATGCCAACTGAGTGGTAGCATCCACAACCAACCTAAATAGTTGATTGGAGTCAGAAGCGATTCTTCTATTCCAATACGCCTTGAAGAAAGGCGTAAACACAGTGGAGGGGTAATTGGGAATAATCTCCTTCGAAAGCGGCAACGTAGTCAAGATTTTCAATATAGTCTTCTTCATGTCTTCATCAGGAGATTGAAACTCTCTAGCGATCACAGACATCAATTCCCTAGAGTAGTAGTTGGAATACTCTTCGTAGTTTGAGTCGTAGTGCATCAATGGGATAATAGAACCAATACAGTTTAAGAAATTGGCCAAGCCTTTCCCCCTGTGTTTTTTAAGACCGAACCACACAGGTTCCAATATTGGCTCAAACGCATCAATACCATATGGTTTCACATTATCAGCCAATTGGGATATGGCGAGAGCAGTTATAGTTCTAACTTGTAGCACTTCATCGGTCAAACCTGGTTTCAAGACGTCTATAAGCTGTTCAAGGAATGGTAATATAGAGTTTCCGTTCCCTCCACCTAGTATAATACATAGTTGCTGAATGATTTTGATTCCTGTGTGCCTTGCCATCCAATTCTTTTTAGATTTGATCACAGCCTTCAAAAATGGTAAGAAATTAACCAATCCTAACGTATTGGCTACTATAGCAAACACTCTGGATGTTGTGTTTCGTACAAATTCATCAACATGGTCAAGATCCGGTCTTAAATTAGAAATCATATTGGAGAGACCAGCAGCTTTAGAGAGGTTGGATATTATATCTCTAGCTTCTAATCTGGTAGTGAAATCCTCGTCTATAAGTAACGGAGCAATGACAATCAAGATCTTATGCGTGTATGGTCGTATCAAGTCATCCAACTGGAATAATATTCTACCAATTAACTTCACAAGTAAGTGTCTTTCTTGGTCATCCAAGTTAGGCTCAAGCAAGATTGGTAGAACCTGATCAAAGATGATTTTGGGACCAAATTTTTTGGCACTATCAGTTATTTGACGTAACGATTTCTTTCTAGCAATTTGGGAACCGTTTTTGACCTTTAATAGCAATCTCATGAATCTAATTTCCAATTTCTGTTCTTCTGTTTGATTTTCGGAATCATTGTCACCTTCTACTTTAGAAAGCTTCCCAAAGTACTTCACATCCTCCTCTTTGAAATATTCAATATCCTTCATGCCTTCAAGCTCCACTACTATCTCATTGTTGTGGAGCTTGGTCTTATCAGATATTTGAGATTCTACAGTCAGCGGCGGAACATAGTAGTTCGTAGGTGCCTCTATTACATCTGGCGGCAAATCAGCATCGAAAGGTTTATAGTCTTTTGGAAATGGGAGGGTTCTGTACCCACTGGGGAGGATCTTGTTTAATATTGAGTCTGTTAAAGCAATACCATTTATAATAGGAGGCTTCTCAATTAATGCTGAATCAGTGGAGCTTGAGCTATGTACCACTAGCTTGTTGTTTTTGGCGTACTCTTCTGGGGTTACATCCCATCTCTTCTTCCTTTGTCTCTTGGGCTCTGGAAGATTGCCTTCCTCTTTCTTCTCTTTTATTAACTTCCTTACTCTATCCTCTTCTCTTTCTAGTTCTCTGGCCTCCATCTTACCTTTATATGTGTTTGAAGAATCATCCAAAGAGATTTCACCACTTCTTTTGTACTTTCTATCTACATAGTCATTTTTATTGATGTTCTCTTTAAGTTCTTCGCTAGATATGGAGTCGTTGATCTTACTCTCTCTCTCTAGTTCCTCTACGAGAGTTTGAGGAATACTGTAGTTCCCTATCAAATTCCTGGAGCTCATTCCCTGGACTGTGAGCTTGTACTAACGATGATGCTACACTTTTATTTTTTAGTTTATGCTCTATTATTTTTAAACTGGTCAAAAAACGTATAAGCTTAAGCCAAATGAATCGCTATGAAGAAAAAAAAAATGAAGAGGAAAAAAAAACGAACTACTTCAAGAGATCTCAGCTACCACTGACATCTGGAAAGAGAAGAAGAGGACAGAAAAAAGAAAAAAAGGAGACAGAATCAACTTCTTTTCTCAAGCAAAAAAAACGATGTCTACAAAACAGAGCTCAACTATCCTCCTAACAAGGTTGCTTTCCCTTAAGGAAAGCTCTCCATTCTTGCTAGTGGTGGATTCACTCGCACAAACCAGTTACCACTTTTTAAACGAGATCATCTCAAGAATCTCTCCAAACACTAAAGTCATATATTTATCGTTTGAAACAACCAATCAGCCTGCATATGCCACAGAATTCATCGAGTGCTTAGAGTTGCCTTTAAGCAAGATCATAGAGTTGGTTCAATCGCACACTTCATCAACCTCATCACTGACTTCTGCAGTTGGCAATCCTAAGACACTTGTCATAGTGGATTCACTTAACTACGTGCTGAATTTAGAGCTCTCAAGTTTCATAACTGGATGTATTGCACCTAACGTGACTCTCTTAGGATGCTTCCATAGCAATATACCAGAACCACAACAGCTTCTCAATACAAACTACCCTTCGTCATTGAACATATTGTCCTTCATCGCAAGCTCAATCTTTGAAATTGATCCATTGTACGAAGAGTCCAAGGTTGATGAGGAAACACTCGAAAATTCAATACAAAATAAGTTGAAGATTCCAATAAACTGTAACCTAAACAGCCAAGTATTTAAAGTTACTTTGAAGAACAGAAGAAAGTCGGGAAGATCTTTGACATATGAGTACATTTTAAATACTATAAATCATTCCATAGAAGTCTACACAAGGTCTTCCAGTGAACAAAATCAAGAAGAAGATGAAGAAGAACTTTTGAAGGACTTGACCACATTTAATCTTACAACTAATTCAAAGCAGAAGATTGCCAGGGATCAAGTTGACTTGCCCTTCATGGAAGCACAGGGTGCCCTTGGAGCATCGGGTGGGGCCATTGTATATGTGTTTGAAAAGGACGATGACTACGACGAAGAAGATCCATATGAAGACCCATTTTAGATTATGGACCTACCAAAAGCTGGCCAAATGTATATATACTAGATTTTTATAGAGGAATACAACTAATCACCAAGAGATATAATATGTAGACGCTATAGGAATCAAAAAGAATGAGCAAATACTAGGAAGTAGTCACCAAAAAAAGAAAGCCCGATGCGGGGGTCGAACCCGCAACCTTTTGATCGCACTCTATTAAGAGTCAAACGCTCTACCGATTGAGCTAACCAGGCAGCTTCTTGTTTGTTATTCTATGCTGGTTAGTCATACAAAATATGTATCACTCTTACATATAGGGAGGCTTAGAAGAGCTCAATTTTCAACCTACATGTGTAAACGGCTAGCCCAGAGTTCTCTTCCTCATTCAATTTAGATACCATCCAGAGGTAAGAGAAGTAGATTAAAACTAGGGGAGGAAATCGGCTCGTATGTATGAGATGCAGATTAGATGTTCTAGCTCATCCCCCTTCAACAAAAAATATAAAGAAGCTGTAAATCGGAGTATGACGTCAAAAAGCTGACATTCAAGTGTCCTTGACAAAGCACATTAACGAAGCAATACGATGGCCCCGAAGGAAATGACGCAGTAATCTCATCATGAGCCACCGGTTTTGAGCTTTGAGAACGGCGAAGCGAATAGATGAATTACGAAAATCTCCGCAAGTGGAAGAGGTCTTTTTTTTGAATTCGGATCGAAAACACGGATAAAAAATTTGAAACTAGAAGGCAATATAAGCACTGCTGTGGCCACTATTGTACTTAGTTTTCTGAACCAAATTAGTGGTTGAGACGCTGATAGGCTGCTGGGTACTAATTCGTTGAGAATATAGAGGTGACAATATTCTTCCAGCACCAGCCTTTCTACGTAAACTTATTCTTATGGCTCAGTTGCTCCAACATTTGCAGCATTTGAGCCTCACGTTTGACACATCGAGAATTTCAGCCTATTGTAGAACTAACTTTAAGTCTCCATGTTTCGCATATGACAAATACTAAAGGTAAGATCTAAGCGAGTGGCCTGATATTAGAGTTATCAGTTCAATCTAATCCGATAACGGAAGTACCCCATTTGTTTGATCTAAGAGATTATTTTCACTTTCATATGTACGGAATTGCTAAAAATATCCATTTTGAGATTAAAGTCAATTTCGGATCGGAGTCCGGTCCACCAAGAGAGCTTCTTACCTGGGCCAAACAAAGCCCTTTTGCTCCAGAAAAAGACATGAGCGTAGAGAAGCAAGCCCACTGGATCGTCCTAGTAGAGAATAATAGAGAATTTCTTACTGTTTCATCTTTTTACGTGGGCTTAATTGCTGCCTATACGTCAAATTCTATCCGACTTTCTTATGCATCTTTTTCCAGCAACATGATGCACTTGCATCGATCTTGCATAACTTGTAAAGACATGAATTAACACAGAAGTCCGGGATGCACCGGTACGGCAACGACTGGAACTTAGAAATTTCACTTCTCAGGCCTTGATGTTGTATTTAAAGACCTGAAAAGAAATCTATGAGAGATGATAATTCAAAGTATTCCAATAAGGTCAAGACAGGTATTGAGATGGAAGAAATCGAGAAGCAGAAACATAGTACTGAAAAAGTTCTTTCCAATTCTGGTTTTGAAGTTATTGAACTGAATGGGGCAAAGCGACTCAGTGATTCTGAGAAGGGGATTTCTGGAGACGAGCTGGTCATCGAGAGCCTCGCAGAAGACCTAGTAGATATACCACAAATTGTCCGCGAAACAGTTCCCCTACAAGATGATCCTGATATACATATAGTAACATTCAGGTATTTTCTTCTTTCAGTGATTTTCATTATACCAGGAGCATTTCTTGACACGATGAGCACATATCGTAGTACCTCTGCAGCGTACTCTATTCTCTTCGTTCAAATTGCGTGCCACGAGTGCGGCAAGTTCTTGGCTGAAGTGTTACCAACAAGAGAAATGAGACTTCCTGGAGGATACAAGTTCTCATTGAACCCTGGACCTTGGTCCATTAAGGAGGCCGTGTTGGTTACTATTACTGCAAGTAGTGGAGCAAGTGCATCGTCCGCAACGAGTCCATTGTCTTTGGCAGAAATTTACTATAAAGATAGGGTAGACTGGGTTGTCGCCATTTTTTTTATGTGGGCCGTGTCATTCTCTGGATATGCCTTTGCCGCCCTTCCAAGAAACTTACTTCTATTTGATCCCACCTACATATGGCCAGAAGCTCTAATGCAAACCAATCTTTTCCAATCACAAGCCAAATCCGACGAAAATTCTGAAAACTCTAGAGTGGCCTCAAAGCAAATGAGAGTCTTCTTTTTAGTATTGATTGGTACAGCATTATGGCAGTTTCTCCCAGAATTTGTATTCCCTTTCTTGCTGTCTTTAGCATTCCTCTGCTGGGTTGCACCACATAATGCAACTGCTAATTTTATTGGTTCAGGCTTAGGTGGTATGGGGTTCTTGAACTTAACTCTAGATTGGTCAAACATCACTTCGCAAATAATGTTGTATCCCTATTTCATCCAAGTTGTTCAGTTTCTTGCATTTGTCTTGTCAGCATGGATTTTAATCCCATCTGTCAAGTGGGGTAATCTTGACTCTTACAAGCATGGGTTGATGTCAAACGGTATGTTCACCGCAAATGGTTCAAAGTATCCTTCAGCGAAGTTGTTGACAAGGGATCTTAAGTTAAATGAAACAGCCTACGAAACATATGGTCCAGTTTATGTAGGTGCACAAAGAGCATGGCACATGTTCTTTGATTACGCATCTTATGTGAGTGGAATTGTCTGGCTTGTCGTATTTGGCGGAAAGCAGATATCGGCTTCGTTTCACAAGTTCAAGGAAAGCTACAATATGAAAGAGAGCAAGCATGCGTCCATAAACTTTCAGTACAATGACAGAATCAACAAAATGCAAAGCAAGTACGAACAAGTGCCCCTTTGGTGGTATGGAGTGCTCTTCTCTGCAACATTTGTTACGTTGATTACAATTTTTGCAACAGGAAGTTTCTTCATTCCATGGTGGACATATATAGTTGCACTTGGGTTTGGATTTATAATCGTTGTTCCATTGTGCTGGCTTTATGCATTAACCAATTTTCAATTGTTGGTTGGTTCGTTTAACGAACTTTTGTACGGGTACATGGTACAGCATTTGGAAAAGAGGCATCCCGCTGGTGCCGCAACATATGGGGCCCTTGCTGGAGACATATTCTTCCGTGCTAGATACATGCTTCAAGACCAAAAAATTGGCCATTACATGCAATTACCACCGAAAGTGGTATTCTTTTCACAGCTTTTCGGTGAACTTATCGGAGTTCCGATAAACTACGTTACAATGAGGTGGATAATGAGTACGAAGATGGAATACTTGAATGGTACAAAGAAAGACCCGGGGAACCAATGGACTGGTCAAAAGCAGCAAATTTATCAAACTAATGCAATCCAGTATGTTGTATTAGGACCAACAAGAACATTTAAGCTCTATCCTGTACTTCCTTATGGTTTCCTTGTTGGGTTCTTCGCGCCAATCATACTTGGCATTTTGTATAGGGTTACCAGGAACACAAGATTCCGTAAGCTTAAGTTCCATTTATGGAACACTACCGTTTTCTTCTGCACGGCGTCTACCTTCTTTGGTAATGTCTCGACTGGTTACTTCTCGAAATTTATCGGTGGAACTGTGGTGATGTTTTGGGCTTACCGTTACAAGCACGCATTATGGAGACGTTACAACTACATCTTGGCAGCGGCTTTTGACACAGGCTATAACCTTACGATGCTATTGATCTTTTTATTTTTCTCTGCTGGAAAGCAGATCACTATGCCACACTGGTGGGGGAACAACGCCGATTCTGTAGAACGATGTTTCGCCAAAACCTAACCGATTCATCTACAAACGGTATCACACCATATCATGACTAGAGGATTACTAATGATGTCAATTAAGGTTGCGCTTACTCTTTTCAACAATATCCCACATACATTTAAGGTGTATATCTCACTAGAGTTTGTTCTCCATACTTCCTGTTTAAGGTTTTATTATTTTGCAATTAATCTTGGCGATGTAGGATGTAGTCAATAAACTGTGGATAAATACCGAAATTTTACGATGATGAAATAGAGTATGGAAAAGGCTAATCTAAGTCCGGGTTGAAACATAGACTTTTGACAAGTGCCTTAATAATATCTTGGAACAGATTCAAGATAATTAGAAGAACACCTTCTAGGCAAAACTATGTACGTAAGCTTGGGTGAGATAAAACGGTCCAAATCAGGCTTGACAAAACCTGTACTACGTGCGCCACTTTTTTTTTTTTTTTTTTTTTTTGTCATATTTTTTAGGCGTCTTCAATGTACATTAATGTGGCTTTATAATTAGGGAAGATCTGGGTTGCAACAAATTGTGGAGTTAGATAAGGAAGCTAGTTGTCAATTTTCCTTTCTTTTTTTTTTTTTTTACCACATCCATTGGTTACTTGCACCTTCTAAGCTCCGAGTATATAACTACCTTCGAAATCATCCCAAAAATGATATTCTGAGTTGTTAAAATAAGTAAGACCAAATTCAAAATGGGCTACCTTGATTTTCTTCGCGCTAAAACCAACGAAGTTGTAATTGGAAGGAAGTACGATATAAAGCACCCGCTGAATGGTGAAAACGGTGATAAGGATGAAGACGATTCTTCTAGTTCTCTTCAGGACGACGTGCCTTACATTGATTTGTCACTTAATTTGACTCCTGAAGAAGAAGCTAAGAGAAAGTCTAAATGGTTCAAGGCCAAGGTATTCCTTTGGGATTCCTTTGATAAGCACCCAAAGGAAAGGTCGTTCTTGTTCAAGCTCGATTTTTTCTTGATGTCCTCTTCCATGTTGGGTTATTTTATCAAGAACTTAAACCAATCTAACATCACTACTGCTTATGTTAACGGAATGAGTGAGCACTATCAAATGAACAAGAACCAGCTCAATTACTTAACAACATTATGGACTGTTGGGTACATTATTGGACAGATTCCTTCGAACTTGATCTTGCATAGAATCTCTGCTCGTTATTACTTAGGTGGTTTAGAAATTATTTGGGCTGTGTTAACTTTACTTTTGGTGACATGCAAGGATTTAAAGTCAATGTATGCGCTTAGATTTTTCTTGGGTTTAACAGAAGCCGGTTACTTCCCAGGGTTAGAATACTTAGTTGGAAGTTGGTACAGCAAGTATGTATATTTTTAGAGGTGCATTTTCAGCCGCACAGTTTCTTTTTCGTGCAGCATTTTGCAACCATTTGTCACTACTTTTTTTTTTTTTTTTTTTTAATACCTTCTTTCATTACTAACAAGCCTAATCAAGAGAGGAGCTTTCAAAGAGATCATCATTCTTCGCATGTGCCGGAGTGGCAGCAGGACTTGTCTCTGGTCCTTTGCAACAATCTATTCTTGTCAATTTCCAAAATCACAGGTATAAGCCATTCCAATATATGTTCATATTCGATGCGGTGATTTCATTCCCAATTGGTATTTATACTATGTTGGTTGATCCAAACACTCCATCGACAACAACGGCGTGGTATTGGAGCAAGGATGATGTTTTAATTGCCTTGGAAAGACGTAGAAGAATTGGTGCTCAATTGAACACCAGAGAAAGGTACACTTGGAAAAAGATAAAATCTTTCTTCAATACTTGGCACATTTGGGTTTTTCCATTGATTTTCTTAGCTTACAACAATAGTGGAGCAGCTATTAGTCAACCAACTTTCACTACCTGGATGAAATTGGATTTAAAGGTCTCATCCTATATTTATAATACTTATCCTGCTATCTTGTCGGGGGTTGGAATTGCAGTGACAATTTTCATGTCCTACTATGCTGATTTTATCGGCGGGGAGCAAAATCACCAATTTGTAGCGGCATTCTTCATATGTTTAATTATTGGGTGTTCCTCTTTAGCTTACTGGGACATACCAAGAAATTACCACTGGCTTTGTTATTTCATAGTTGGAGTGCCAACGTCATGGGGTCAACCGCAAATCTTCTCTTGGGCTAACAGATTATTATTTGAAGATGATATGAAGAGAAATTTCGTTGTTGTTGTTACAAACACATTAGCTTACGTAACTGGAGCTTGGGTTCCAATTTTAGTATGGAACACCAAGTACCAACCTGAGTACCACATTGGATTTACGTACACTGCCGTTTTGTCTTCTTTTGGGTTAATTATGACAGGAGTTGGTTTCTACTTTACAAGAAGAGATAAACTTAGAGCTGAGGCAAAGTTAGCCGAAAAAAGGGGTTTGAATATTGCGTCTACCGCATCAGATAATGATACTACCAGTGTTAGCGAAAAGCTGCCACATGAAGTGGTGGTAGTGACAGAAGAAAAAGTGTGAGCTACGTGAAAGAACAGAAAACTGAATTGTGTGAATGGAAGCGTATAGTGGTTTATCTATTTATTTAATATACAACTATAGCTGAGACTAAATGTCACGGTACTGAAATATGTGTCAGTATTTTTCACTAGGAGGAGCAGTGCCCCACCATGAAAAAAAATGCTGCATGTAGCCATTTTTGTCTATGCGAATGATCACAAATTCGCCTATTATGGCAATAGCCGGAGGCACATGTTTGTTCTGCATTATGCTTGTCCTGCAGTCAATAATAATGTATGTCACATTATTTATATGAAGCAATTAATTAGAAAATGAAGATAACTTTCTTTCCCTCCTTGCTCAATCAATTAAATTACTAGTTGTATATATATACATATATAATGTCATTATTTTCAGACCAACCTCCTGTTTATCAACAGCAAAACGATCAGGCCCCTCGTGAAGCGGGCGACAACGTCCCAGATGACTTCAAATTCTCAGTTGATGTTGCCTCCTGCGAGCTCCCAATCAGGCAAATGTTTGTCAGAAAGGTATACTCACTTTTGCTGGTGCAAATCTTTGGCACAGTTCTTGTCGGATTCTTAATTAGATCTAGTGACTCCATTCAAACCTGGTGTTTCAATAACATGTGGCTCTTTTACGTCTCTATGGTGTTCTCTATTGGGTTCTCCATCGCCACCATGATTAAGGCAAAGTCATACCCCACCAACTTGATTTTATTAGGAGCCTTTACGCTCTCTGAAGCTTACGGATTGGGAATGGTGTGTGCCTTAGTACAGTCCGAGATTTTGGTGCAGGCGCTTTTGCTTACCTTTATAATTTTCATTGGGTTGACCCTTTTCGCATTCCAGACAAAGTATGATTTTGTCAGTTGGCAAGGTGCCGCAGGTATGGCATTGTGGGGTCTCATTGGGTGGGGATTTGTGATGATGTTCTTCCCCCATCAATCATCGGCTATGGAGATGATCTACTCGGGTCTTGGGGCTGCAATCTTTAGTGTATACATTGTTATCGATACCCAGAGACTTATGAAGACGGCTAACCTTGACGACGAAGTTATGGCTACCATGTCATTGTACTTGGACATCTTGAACTTGTTTTTGTTCATTTTGAGAATTCTTCAAAGCAGACAAGATTAATTAATAAAGGGAAGAAGTGTTTTCTGAAATAGCTGAGAACTTTACGAAATGAATGGAAATGAGAAGATATAAGAGGTGAATACGAATTGTTTGAATACCTTATAAATATACCAGTGATATACTCATGACAGGCTCCATCTGTAGAACAAGTAGGCCCCCTCCCCTCCGAAAGATTGACAACTTTTGTCATTTATATTCTTAATATGTTATGTCATTTTGTCATTATATTTCTACTACACCCTCAATTAACAACTTCTATAACTTTTCCTTGTTCAACAAAAGGTTGATCTTTGACTTGATATTCGCAATTATCAAGGAAAGTTTGGACTTGGACGTCAACTTCTCTAGTTCTTCCTCTGTGACCACTCTTCTAATCAATAAATTGAACACGGATCCAAACACCAATGCCATCACCGTACTGGTCAAGATAATCACGTTATAAGGCATTGAGAAGTCTGGCGTTGGGAGCGTCACCAACAAACTAGTGGTACGCAACTCGTAGACGCTTTCTCCAGTGGACGGATTCAAGACCGTGATCACAGCAGGTTCAACTGCAAACCCGTGGTTGGCGTCTGGCGGGTATTCGGCGTACAAGAGCAACGACTTGTCGAACTGGTAGTTCAAGGTCATTATGGTGTTTGCAGGCAACTCTATGGTCAACTCCAAGTGTGATGGTCTGGTTCTGTCGATGGCAGGCTTGTAGTATCTGGACTTGATGAAGTCCGATTCGCTAATCGAACCTCCTTCGGTATCGCTCTCTCCTGACGACTGGCTCGTTATCTCCATAGACATTGTGTTGAAATAGAGTCTCATGTACCATGGTACCACCTCAAAGTATACAAACCTGATCTTTTCGTCTGAAGGATTGTTGAACGAGATACGGAACCCACCCTGGCCCTGTGAGTAGCCACTTAACGATCTGGATACCTTCAAGGGAGACTGGGCGATGGATGAAGTCTTTTCTGAATCCGTTGTCTCGAACCTGAAGTCATACTCGCAGGCTTCCTCCACCGTGTAGCGGATGGAACTGTCATCGTTGTCGCTGTTCTTTTGTGGGCCGATCTCGTGGCGAGTGATAATCACCTCGTCCTCATTTTCCGGGTTCTTGTTGAACTTGCTTACGCTGACCTTCCAGAACTCGTTATCGACGTCGACCACTACCCTAGAGATGGGGAAATTCGTCCCGGTTAATGCCGGACCTTTGATCTTTCTGCCCAAAAGGTCGCCCAAGTCCCACGTCAACTCCGTGGGATCGTTCAAAGGGAAGCACTGCCAGATGTTGTTGATCTTTTTGGGATCACATCTCAACTCTTCACCAGGAGTGGGGCGCGGAATTCCGCCTGCTTCTTTCTTTCTGAGAGCCTTGATAACATCTACAATCGAGTTAACAGACTGGTGCATTGCAAGTGTGCACAGGTTTCCCTCCAGACACTTGGTTTCGATGTCAATGGACATCCCGTGCCACAAGCTGTCAAACACCTTGTGACCCTCCAACAACGTGCTGATCCCGGCCTTTCCTCTAGATGGTAACAATTTCAAGTACGGGGTCAAGTTCTCGGTACAGATGGGCTCGCTGGGCAAGGATGCTCGCAAGAGGTAGAGCTTGTTCGAGCGCACTAGCGGCTCGATCTGGGCTGCGTGTTCGAGCTGCCTGCTCTGGTGCTGTGGAAACGTGGTGATAGAGTCGTCAATAAAGTTCAACGAAGCACAGAAGAACCCCGACAACGAGTTGGTCAACTTGTTCCAAGATTTGCGTGCTTCCTGGATGTCTGGCGCCTCCACCACTGCCCACAACTCCAAGCCTGTGCCTCCACTGGTCAACCCATCGTGCGGGAGCTTGCCCCAGGACTCCAGGTCCCACCACCCCTGGGTGAATCTGATGTGGAGCTCTCGGGTGTTCGTGGACTGGATGATCGGGCCCAATGCCCTTGGGAAATCGCCAAAGTGGTCGTCCGTCTGCGTGGTGTCAGCGGACTCGTTGTGCCACTTCAACTTGTTCGCGCTGGACTCGATGTCAAAGTCCCACGATGCCATGAGTTTGTTTCTAGGGAGCGGCTTGAGGTATAGCGTTTCGTTATACGAAGCCAGCACCTGCACGGCCGCTAGCACGGCTGCAAGTAAATAGCCAGCCAACATCAATAACAACAATTGCAACTGCTAAGACAAGTGGAGGCAACGTAGTTTGCTTTTTTTTGTCGCTACGGTCTTATTAGTGTCCTGACACCGCGCGCGGCTCGCGCGCAAAAAAAAAAAATATTGTCACTGCGTTGTCTGCGACATAGTTTGTTTACCTTTGCAAGAGAAACCAAAACAAAGAGGTTGGAAGAACCAGAAGAGAATAGGCTCCTAGAAACACCGTTTTCTTCACATAAAACATACCATGGTGGACGCGTCGGTGCTAGAGCTGCACAAGGAAAACATCCAGCCGCTTGTGGGCGGCAGACCGGCGTCCAGACTCACGGAGAAGTTGCAGTCGCCAGTCAAGCCATCGCACAAAGAAAAGTACGAGGCCCAATTGCTCAAGTTGGACGAGCTAGACGACCCGCTTCAGGCCTACTGTGATTATGTAGAGTGGATACACACGTGCTACCCTCAGGGGTGCAATGCAGCCAGTGGATTACTCCTGTTGCTCGAGCGTTGCACGTCCGAGTTCCGGGACACTCCACACTACAAGAACGACCCCCGGTATTTGAAGGTCTGGTTGGAGTACAAGGACTACTCGGACAGTCCGCGAGACATTTTCATATATTTGGCCAAGAAGGAGATAGGCAGGCTATTGGCGCTATACTACGAGCAATTTGCCGAGTATTTGGAGGCCCACGGCGACTTGGATGAGGCCGATGAGATATACAGGGCAGGCGTAAGGCTCGAGGCACGGCCCATCAAGAGATTGCACCGGTCTTACAAAAACTTCACAGAGAGACGCCAGGGCAATCTAGCACGAGATCTGCGAGACAGACGAGGTCTTTCTGTCAGGAATCTGCAGTCCCCACACCGTAACCCGGGGCAGGTTCCCGAGCAGCAGGCGGCGCCCAAGAGAAACTTTGAAATCTTCAACGATAATGAAGAAAAGGATATGCTAAAGTCAATATTTGACAGCACGACGAATACCTCCAGCATTCCTGAGCTAGGCACCAAGAGATTGAGGACCAAAGAGAACGTAATGGCTGCGAAACCGTGGGCTGGCGAAGTATTGAAGCAGCAGTTCGTAAATAGCACTCAAGCGGCCACTTCCACGAGAATCCCGGTTTATAGGGATGCTCCCGAACTCCCTGCTGCAAGTACATCAGCAGCCACTGCACTTCCCCAGTTCTCGGTCGAGCAATTGCCCGGAGGCGGTGCGTCCTCAACGATCTCAATTGAAGGGAAGAAGTCCGAGAAAATCAATATAGACCTTAACGAATTGTACAGAGAAGGAGATGAGTTCTGTTTGGAAGAAGTGATAGCGGAGAAGAGGTTGAAGGAGGCAAAGCTAAGCCACACATCGTTCCATTCCATTTTAATCCCCTTGAAAGACGAAGAGGACGATTCGACGCTTCCGCAGAGGCAGCGACCAAATTCGCCGACCATGACAATGTTCAGTCGCCTAGCCAATAACGAAGTCTTGAGTATGTTCAATGACGCCGCGCAGACCATACACGATGAAGATGAAGAAGAGGAAGAGGAAGGGTTCAAGACTGACAACGAAACCACCAACTATGACGGATTTGTAACGGAAACTATTGATTTACTGGATGGTAAACATCGAGAAAAGAATGGCGATTCTGTTGAGAAAGTAGAAAAGTTTCCCGTATTAGAAAGTCAATCTACTCCTCCTACTGACACCTACGACACCACTCACAGTTCCCCCTTTGTTGAGAGACCCTCCATAGAGTCAGCTGAGTTCAAGTTCACCTCGTATGATCCATCTGATGAAGTACTCCAAGAAGCACTTTTAAGGAAATCCAATAGTCACATAGATGCCCTATACGATGTTTCCTCATTGAAAATAGGAAACATGAAGAAATTCAGCAATTTAACCCACCCAGTATCGAAGGTAATCCAGAAAGGCTCATCTGAATCCATTATTAACTATTGTGGTGGAAACCACTTATGTCTCAGATATGAATTGGGGAAGGGAGGCTACGGAACTGTGTACTTAGTTGAGACAGAGATGGGCGAATTGAAGGCATTGAAAATCGAATCTCCTTCGACCAAATGGGAATTTTACATATT
Source organism: Dujonia oleophila (assembly GCA_030563865.1). Taxonomy (NCBI): domain Eukaryota; kingdom Fungi; phylum Ascomycota; class Pichiomycetes; order Serinales; family Debaryomycetaceae; genus Dujonia; species Dujonia oleophila. The sequence continues at coordinate 126,071 of JAJMKG010000033.1, read as the reverse complement.
GAGTCAGATTCACAAGAGACTAGTAAGTAACTATGGCATACACAATCAGCATATCGTGGTGAAGCCAGAATCCTTATATCTTTTTAAGGACGAAAGTTATCTTATAATGAACTACATCCCACAGGGCACCATTTTAGATGTCGTCAACTACTACAAGAATAACAATACCCTCTTCGACGAAACGATGGCTATCTGGTTTAGCATTGAAATATTGAGAATAATAGAGATTTTGCATGATATTGGAATAATTCACGGAGATATGAAGGCTGATAATTGCATGGTGAGACTTCCAAAACATGGTTCTACAGAGAAAGGTGGGGTTACTCTCATTGATTTTGGCAGAGGTATAGACTTGACACTTTTTGGTAAGGATTCTAAACCGAGATTTATTTCCCATTGGAAGTCCGACAAACAAGATTGTCCTCAAATGAACCAAGGAAAGCAATGGAGTTATGAAGCAGACTACTATGGGGTGGCCAATGTTATCCATACGATGCTTTTTGGAAGCTACATCGAGATACAATCGTCTGGACTGAGAATAATGCTCAAAAACAACTTGAAGAGGTACTGGCAGAACCAATTGTGGGAACCATTGTTTGAAATGCTACTCAACCCTGGACCGGCGGAGAATTTACCTATCTCGAGGAAGCTTGGAGAGCAGAGGAAAATGCTTGAGAGTTGGATCGAAGAAAACGGTAGAAATAAAGGGTTGGGAGAGAAAATCCATGCGATAGAGCTGGACTTTGCTGAATCACATAAGAAACTTCTTAGAAGTTTACAGTAGCAGTTTCAGAAAATCATGGTATAGGGAGAAGTATAGTTGTAAGTAGAATAGATAGCTAGCTCTAATAGAGTAGAAACAAGTATCTGGAGAAATCTTTAGTAAGAACCGGACGTTTGTATATGGATAGGAAACAACACCAACGACAACATTAGCATTAGCATTAGCAAGAAGAACAAATACTGTCTAAATCGAAAGGTACCGAAAATATTGCCAAATGCATTCAGGAACGTAAATGTACGAACCCACGATACAATAGAACTGTGTAACAATAAAATAAACGGTTGAACTGCAAAAAGTAATAAAATAATATAAACTTGAAAGCCGCAGAGCGGGAAAAGGACAGTATTTCGAGACAACTTCTCAGCGAAGCTTATGGGACTACGGCCGAGAGCTTTTACGAGCTCTCTGTAAAGTGAACTAACTTGAATTGGTTATCTTGATACGAAGATTTTAATTCCCGGACTTGCGTGAGAAAGCCGAAGTCCGAGATGTGACAGTGCCCGCCGTAACCGTACACCGAGCTACCCACATAATAAATGTGCGTAGCACATTAAGGCACACTAGGCCCTAAAGCTTTTTTTTTTTTTTTT